>CM039616.1:60860001-60889825 GCA_022457205.1 Saccharum spontaneum | reverse complement strand
GTGAACTCATATATGCTCTTTGGCAGAATGTGGCCATCTGGAAGCAGGCTACCAATCACGGTCAACATACTATCGAAGTGTTCTCGACTCATGCTACACTCAGACTTGAACCCCATTAAACGTCCAATGGCATCCAGTTGAGAAACTGTTGTCTGGTCGTGACGGGGTTCCTGTGCTGAAGACATCATGTCATAGAACGCCTTTGCAGTTGCCTCCATCTCCTCCTTCGTACGTCCTTTAGTGCACTATCCTTCATGAAAGTCATCTAACATATCTGCTACCCCGGCAGGAGGATCAAAATCCTCGACGCGGGGTCTCACCACCTCCTCTCTCAGACGATGGGCTTTACCATGGTGGACCCACCGAGTATAGTCCGGCGTAAATCCATTCTTCAAAAGATGTTTACCCATATCCACCTTATTTTTCCTTTTTATATTTGCACATCTCTTGCAGGGACACAAAACTAGAAACACTCCTTTAGCAGACTCGCCAAATGCTAGTTCCAAGAAATCATTGGTCTTCATCATCCATTCAGTGGTGAAATCACTCTGACTTGAGTGGCCCGTGTACATCCACTCACGGTCATCCATCCTCTAATATATATACCAGTGAGCAAAGTAACCATCACTTGCAGCTACATGTCGTTCGTACTATCTCATAGGTGAGGATAGGTCCTAATCCACCCGTGGATGCGTAGATGAGGTTAGTTTCCATGCTCAACTCCTATCGGAGATAGAATTTCGGCAGCACCCCCCGCTATTCTCCCGATACACGTCCTAACAGGGAGAGTGTGTATCCGGAGAACAATAGGGAGATGATGTCGAAACCCTGTCTCGAATCAGAACAGACCAAAGAAACTAACTCATCTACGCATCCACGGGCAGTCCAAAATACGTGGACAATCCGAAATAGATATGGTCATAGATATACAAAGACCTGCATACCAATAACTGTATCTCTTTCGAACGGGAGATGCCTAACCGAGTTACGCGAGCTACGACTATGATAAGGAAATGGGTTATACCTAGGGTGCCGGTGGAGTCAGGATAGCGGAGCCGTGGCGAGTCGGTGCAGTGGCGAGGCGACGCGGTGCAGGCAGACCCGCAACACCAAGGAAGACGATCGACGTACTCCGGCTCCACTTCAACGGGCTCTTCTCTGCAATAAAAGAAAGAAAAATAATACTGTTAATTAAAAATATCGGCAGAACCTCCCCTGTACAGGGAGGTTTCAAATACCTGCAAAAAACAACAGCACGATGGCCGACATTCACATATGACAGCTCGATGGCCGACATCCACATACAACGGCCCGATGGCGGATATCCACATACAACAGCTCAATGTCCGAAAACCACATACAACGACAACACATACAACAACAATTACTACTGACACGACTATTTCACGCATTGCACGAATTGCATAGAAAAGGAATGAACGAACCTAGTGTGTGCTCGTCGACGGTGCGGCGGCACGGTGGTGCGGTCGCGCGGAGGGGCGGTCGTGCAGGGCGAGCGGCGCGGGCACGGGCGGCATGGTGCGGCGCGGGCGGTGCGGGACGGGCGGCGCGGCGGGCGGCGCGGGCGAGCGGCCGGCGAGCGGCGGCATGGCGGCCAAGCGGGCGGCGGCGCGGGAGCGGGGCGCGGGCGCGGCGCGCGGCAGGGCGGGCACGGGCGGCCAGGTGCGGCGCGCGGCGCGGGGCGGCCAGGTGCGGCGCGCGGCGCGGGGCGGCCGGGCGCAGCGCAGCGCGGGCGCGGCGCGCGTCCGGCGCGGCGAGCGGCGGCGTGGGGCGCGCGCGGTGAGCGGTGGCGTGCGGGTTTGTGAGCGGGCGGCTTTGCGAGCTGGAAGACAGGTATATTTACCTGCTTTGCCGAGTGCCCGCGATTCGGCACTCGGTGAAGTTTTTATTTTTTAAAAAAATTGCTTTGCCGGGTGCCGGCGATCTGGCACTCGGCAAAGCCTTTTATTTTTTAAAAAAAAGTCTTTGCTGAGTGCCAGATCGCTGGCACTCGGCAAAGTTCCGGCACTCGGCAAAGACTTTTATTTTTTTTACATTCTTTGCCGAGTGGCACTCGGCAAAGAATTTTCGGTGTTTTATTTTTTTTAATTACTTTGCCGAGTGCCCACGATCTGGCACTCGGCAAAGAATTTAATTTTTTTCTTTTTGCACCCAAATTTTTTTAATTACTTTGCCGAATGCCCACGACCTGGCACTCGGCAAATCATTTTCAACGTTTTATTTTTTTATTACTTTGCCGAGTACCCACGATGTGGCACTCGGCAAAGAATTTAAATTTTTTTCTTTTTGCACCCAATTTTTTTTAATTACTTTGCCGAGTGCCCACGACTTGGCACTCGGCAAAGAATTTTTAGCATTTTATTTTTTTAATTTCTTTGCCGAGTGCCAGCATCCTAGCACTCGGCAAAGAATTTATTTATTTTTTTGCACCCAAATTTTGTTTGCAGCTCTACTATAATATTAGGAGCTAGATTTTAAAATTTGGTACATTTTTTATGTTTTTTTGCTGCACTTAGTTAATTTGTATCGTTTACTTGAATTTTTTCGTAAAAAGCAAATTTGAACTGCAGGTGCATGAAATAATGGAATTTAGCCATTCAAAAAATGATATTCATGCTTTTGAGTGTATTATGAGGCGCTATATAGGAACGCACCCGAAATTTCGAACATCGTGTTCACGAAACATGGGCACCGACTTGCGGGCGATTTATTTTTAAATTCTATTAAATACAAACAAAGTCCGAAAATCACAAAAATTATCAAGATGTCATGATATCGCATGTGGAGGCTATGATAAAAAATTAAGAATGTTTCGAGGAAGTTGTGATGTATGTTACTTGAAACCCAGACAAACCACATGTGATATTGTGATAACACATGTGGAGATATCTCCATGAGGAAGTAGCTTGCATTATAGGCGGGAGGCTCACTTGCGCTGTCCCTCGAAACAGCTTTGCGGCCTCATCAAGGTCTTGCCGCCGAGCATCTCCACTTAACCAAATGCCTTCTCAGTTGCCTTGTCTGTTAACTCCATCTGCTGGCACTCCAGCAGGTATATATCCTGTGCGGCCCATGCACTGCCGTCGAGTCCATCTTCTGCGTCCAATGCACACACAAGCACCGAGTTGTCCTCCGCAGGTACATCGGATGCGCAGGCCTAGAGTGTATTATGGTCGCGAGACGCCAACCATGTATTAGTTCATGTTAGGACCGGCTGTACCATCATCCTACCAGAGTTTGTCTTGCTCAGTGGAGACGACGGCCCATCGTGGGTGTTGATAGGGGTGCGTCAACGTTGTCCTCCGATCCATCACTAGGTACGCGTTGCCTGGTAGCCAACATCTTGGCCCCCAAACCGCGCTGGCCGAACCCTGGTTTGCTTTAACCGTTTGGGTTCTTCGATTCCAACATCTTATCTTTTCGGTGAATTCATCTTTTATCGTGGCTCATTGCCTCATTCCACACCGTTTTCAGGGGTGGACACATTATGGTTACTGCACCAGTAGATAGCGATTTCTTTGTCCGATATCACCATTTTTTTGGGGGCCCTTCCGAAATGCCGTCACCGGTGCCATTTTGTCAGAGGATATGAGCGATGAGTCCAATCCATCGAAAAGTGAACAATCCATCGAAAACAAAGTGATGATTCCAATCCAGCATCTTTGTCCAGTGAATTATTTGCGGCTGGATATGAGTGATGAGTCCAATCCATCGAAAAGTTGTGTTTTCAACTGAGGGGGTGTTAGTTTTCGGGGTAAAAAATTTTTAGGTGTCACATCAAATATTTTATGGGATGTCAGAAGAGGTGTTCGGATACTAATAAAAAACTAATTACATAATTCGCCTAGAAACCGCGAGACGAATTTATTAAGCCTAATTAATCTGTCATTAGCACACATTTACTGTAGCATGACATTGTCAAATCATAGATTAATTAGGTTTAAAAAATTCGTCTCGCAAATTTATCGTAATCTATATAATTAGTTATTTTTTCATCTATATTTAATACTCTATGTATGTGTCAAACATTCAACGTGACAGGATGAAAAAATTTTAAAACTAAACACCGGTGATTGCCGCAACGTCACAGTTTTCCCAAAACTCCTCCTACGCGCCTTTCCCTAACAAAGATGCTCAGCCAAAACACCTTAAGGCAATGATGACGTTGTCAGAATGAACCACAACCAGGCCTCGTTTAGGTGCTGAAAAAATTTCAACTTGATTAATAGTATTACTTTCGTCTTATTTGATAAATATTATCTAATCGTAGATCAACTAGGCTTAAAAAATTTATCTCATAATTTTCAACTAAACTGTGTAATTAGTTATTTTTTTACCTATATTTACTACTTCATGCATGGATCCAAAAATTAATGTGACAAAAAGAGTGAAAAAATTTCAACTTTTTAAGTGCATCCAAACGGGGCCCCATCCCCATCGTGGAAAGCACACCGTAGGCTTAAGATGCACGTAAGTGAATAAACAATGATTTTTCTCTCTCTCGCGGTCACTGCCACACGGAGATGCAGTTGCCATCAGTAGGGCCCGCTTGTCTTTCGCCTGTCTTTCCTTGAGCGGCCGCCCATTGTGTGCCAATTCGTGTGGGCCCTGGGCTTAATGTGTACTCCTTCCATCCTTTTTAAGGGTCGTTTTGATTCCGGATAGACTAAGTGTATATAAAAATATTAATATTTATGATATATAATTAATATCATTAAATTTATTTTTATAATAAATTTATTTAAAAATATAATTATTATTAATATTTTCTATAAACCTCAAATTTTTTGGCATGCAAATCTAGACGGCAGATATTCAGGAGCATAGAGTAGTTGGTCTGTCAACATTGGGCATGCCATGCTAGAATCGCTGTTAATCGGCTTCAAACTTCACGCACACAGAATAAAGAGAGCCGGTGGACAGCGAAATCCATCCAATCCTTTTTTTTGAATTACGCACGCGTCATGTTTAGTTTATAAAGAAAAAATCGCACAGGACTGGCGTAGGTGCATACAGGGACTTACCTCGGAATAAATATTCTATTAAGTGCTCGAAAAATATCTTGATTTTTTAAAAAATATCTGCACGACCTCATACAGTATTTTAAACAATATCCATACGTTTAATTGGATGCTTTCCTTCCGTTCTTTAATCGTTGCAAAATTTACTCATTCCTGATCATGTGCTCAGCCTAGCAGGGTGCGCCTAACGCATACTACCTCTCCGTCCCAAAATAAGTATCGCTATTGTATTCGTACCGGTCAAACTTTTCCAAATTTGACTAGTTTGTAAAAAATATTAATAATATTTGTATCTCCAAATAAGTTTATTATAAAAATAGCTTTAATGATCTGCCTAATAATACTAATTATTTACTATAAATATTAATATTTTTCATATATTTGATTAAAGTTAAAATCGTTTGACGACAATTATTTTGGGACAGTGGGAGGAGTACGTCCAACAATTTCCACACTTCTCTATCCATCGAGGCTTTCACGGTCAAGTTTGTCTGGGGTCTGTCGGGTTTCCGTACACCACCATGTCACGTCCCTCCTGCTGTATGGATTAATTAATTCAGACTAGATGCTATTATGCGTCATACATTTATGCACGTTCCCATTACAACGGACTCACTTCGTCCCTTTAAAAGTAATCCCCTGTTCGGCTGAGCTTATCAGCACGGCTTATCAGCCGTGGAACAGTGTTTTTCTCTCACAGCAAATCAGCCACAGCCGGCTTATAAGCCAAAAAAAAACAGCCTGCCGAACAGGGCCAATGTTTTTTAACTTTTGGATACTGACTATTCATTTTATTTAATTTTTATAAATTATAAAATAAATAAATTAGTATTAAAGTATCTCTAATGATAAATTAAATCATAATAAAATAAATAATATTAATATAAAATTTTAAATAAGACGAATTGTCAAATGAGATGGCACGGAATCTAAAATGAGATGGACGGAGTATTATGTATAAAACTGGCGCACCTTCCGAAGCCTTGTCCATTTCTGCCTCAAACCAAGGGGTTGAAAAGGACTAGAGGGGATTAAGAGGGATTTAGGATTGATGGGGATTTTAACCTGTAAGTAATTAAATCCCTCTTAATTCCCTACGGCACTCTTGGTTTGGGATAGAAACGAACGAGGGCTATTGGAGCGGCAAGAACCCCATTCAGGACGAGGTTTGTGACTCCGCCCCTCGATTTTTGTCTGTTTCCTTGATGTAAACAGTATATATGCTAATGCCTCCGATACAGATACGCACAAGAATAATCCAGAATTGGGTGCCGCCGCGCTGGTGTCCCCCAGCATCGTTGGAACGAGATCCTCGGCAGTTGAGTGCCCAGCTGCAAGCTGCAGAGAGCAGTCCGTGCAAGGATCACCGTCCGTCCAGATCGAACGTCCACACGCGGCTAGCTATTTAGACACTCTCGCTGCATCTCCTGCTCCGGTCCAAAAGGTGCCCACGTGACTTTCAATTTGCAAAAGGCACCCAAGTGACACATCGGAGAATGCTTGCTTCATACAGACTTGCATATGCATACTGAGCTCTCCATTCTCCCAGGATGCTTCTTTGGTTGCAAAATGCCAAAACCATTCTAAAAGGCCATCAATCTCTAAAACATCTTCAGGTAAAGAGATTTAAAATATCATCTGTGATAGGTCCCTATAAATTAAATAAACAAACAAGTAAGACAATTTAAAGACTATATAATATCTAGATTTGTAAATTGAATATATGAAAGAGGGTTACCGTCAATATTTCAGTGAAGCTAAAAATTGCATTATAAGCTGCAGCCTGTGCTTGTCCATCACTAGCAGCAGCACCTTCCTGCTCCCCATCCTCTTGTACCTTGCAGTGAAACAAAACATGAGGCTCTAGAGGAATAATGGATTATTGCCATCAGTTGGCCTCTTGTTTGTATATCTTTTTCTTACCTCAAAACCTGAACTACCTCCATAAGTAAGCCAAAACATCCAAGCCTCTTCTGAACTTCTAAATTCCATACCAACATGGGGAACTAGAAAAGGCACCATATTCTCTCTGTTGGAAAAAATAATACAAGTATGAGACTGCTTGTTGTTGTCAGGTTATTAAAAGAATACAAAAGATGCCATCCATATTCTTTTTTCTAAAAAAAGAGATGCCATCCATCTATAATAAAAAAATCTTGGACCTAAAGAATGTACAGACCACACAAGTGCCGATTATTGTTGTCAGTACATATTGTACTAGATAACCATGCTAGATTATTTAGCCAGAGATTAGTTTATGAATCTGCACTACTTACTTCTTGGATCCATGATGTGCTGTGTCGCTCTCTTCTCCCTCCATTTGCAGATTCTGTATTGGGGAGGCTAAAAATGACGACCTGCTTGCATGACTTGGTTCTGCACTCCAAATAAGATGACGCAGACAACAGAAGAACGATCAATTTCAAGGCAATATCACGATGGAAAAAGGGAAAAGCAATCTGATGGGGAAGAAGGGGGATCGACAGACCTCAGTCTTAGATGGCGACGGCCTCGTCGAGGTCAGTTTTTCCTCCAAAAGTCTTTGTTTTGCCGCCGTTTCTTTTGTTACTGTGACATATTGCCTCGGCTTGTTGGCTTCTCGTCGCTGCATTGGATTGGGCCGTGGGCACCTTTTGGGCCGGAGCAGGAGATGCAGCGAGAGGGTCTAAATAGCTAGCCGCATGTGGATGTTCGATCTGGGCGGACGGCGATCCTTGCACGGACTGATCTCTGCAGCTGGGCACTCAACTGCCGACGTCTCACGTTGTCACGGTCATCGAGCTGGATAGATAATATAGATGCTGACATGCATGATTAGACCTGAGAATGGATAGACATCCAGGGGCGGATCTATAGTTGTGCCTAGGTATTCCCAGACATATCCAACATTTTTAAAGCAAAAAATCACTACTTAGGCCTTGTTCGGCTGGCTGACTCCCAGCCAACCAGTAGCGTTTTTCTCTCACACCAATTCAGCACCAGCCAGCAGCCACCAGCCAGCCAGCAATATTTTTCTCTCACAACAAATCAGCACCAGCCACCGGCCAGCCGAACCAGGCGCGGTCTCCTCCAGACCTGACGCCAAACCAAAGCGCCCGGGCCATCCTCCGTCCGGCCCCAGCTATTCTGCACCCACTGCCCTGGCCGTCACGGCGCCACGGCTCCGTCGGATCGTTGCCGGCCGCCACGCACAGCCCACTTGGCACGGGCATACCCAACGTTTAAATCCTAGATCCGTCACGGTAGACATCCAAATCCAATTAACAGAGTTCAACGTAGAGTCCAACAAAAACATAGCCTCATCCAGTGCAGTCCATTTAATAGTTATGGACAGGTCACGACCCTATCTCTCTTACCTGTTTACCCGTGATATTCTTGGGTCTCTGCCCTTCCAACTTCCAGTCAAACACGCAAAAAAGAATAGGCAAGAGCTAGAGGCCGGTGGTGGACGCAATGTGAACAGGTACTAATCTCTAACCTTTCAGCCTGTTCGGCTGCTGGTTTCAGCAGCTGCGGCTGGCTGCCCCTACAGTAACTTGTGAGGGGAGCAGCAGCCAGCCCAGCCGGCAGCAGCTGAGGCAACCAGCTGCTGATACTCCCAGCGTCCAGCGATAGTGCCCACCCAGCCTGGCGACGAGTGCGTGGATGATGGCCGTGAACCGCGCCGGGGAAACAGGCCGGATTCGGGGTGACGGCGCCGGCGTTGCCTGTGCTGCGACTCAGGCGCTCGGACTTCGTTGAACCTCGCAGCCGCAAGGGCAGTATCAGTCTCCTTCCCCCGCTACTCGCACTGCCTGTTCCCCTACCGTATCTTGGACTCATGTAGTGCAGACGGACGGGAACCACGCTGCGCTTGCTTACATGTTTCTGAACTTTCGATTATCAAATTAATAATCTTTATAGGAAAAGATGCATTACTCGCATGGACATTATGCCACCTTGTTACGTATTACCAGTACTTTTTTTAACGTGACATCTTACCTCACGCATAGTAACAGGTCTTATGTTTTATCCGATGGACCAAAGGTTTGTTTGCCTGTGTTCTGGAGTGTTCCCCAATGGCATAAACTATGGCTATACCCAGTGGCGAAGCTAGAGGAGATTAAAGGGAGGTGCATTTACCTTGTGGTGCATGAATTTGTGTCATGGAGGGTGCGTACATGGTGGAATTTTAGTCATTATAACTGATTTTTCATTTTATTATGTGTGTGTTGTGGGTGGGAGTTGCATTTGCACCCCCTGAGCACACTACAGCTTTGCCCCTGGCTATACCGTCACATGAGTCATGCTTTCCTCTCCATAAAACAGAGGAGACACGGCCTACCAGCCTCCACTACAATGTTAATGGCAGTAAGCTTTTGATCCTTTTGAAATTGCACCAGTCAATTCTAATTGTGGCTCACTTGTTTCACTTTGTATTTAAAATTGCACAAGTTAATCCGCACAGGCAGCTACTCCATACTACATCAAGATCAAATAGAGTGATTAGGAGCTCAATAAAAAACTTTGATCAATAGAGCTCCTCAATAATCTACATTTATAGACTTCATTAAAGAAGAAACTGCTTCTATAAAAAATGGATATATGGAAGCCATCAAGCTGCTTTAATTAATTTTTTTAACGTCAACTTCTAATTGACACTGGCCCAATCACAAGAGTAGGTGCGGCAAAGCCGCGCCCACGTTTCTAGTGGCCCGTGAAACCTGATGGGTCTTCTGTCCTATACAACAGCATGGCGATCGGCCCACAACTGTGTTCTGAGGCCTTGATCGCAAGGCCGTGATGGGCCCTCGGAGTCTTTCAACTTCGTACATTAGCAGTTTCACAAAGTCGTTCGGTCATAAGATGCAGACTGCTTTGAATGGAAGAGGGATTGATATTTGATTCCAAGTCAGTATCGGTGGATGTTCTTAATTTTCTTAAAAGTTACGAATCTAATCAAATCATTATTATTGGCATAATTACCTTTGCCAAAAGTTACTCATATCCCCAAATGTAGATATATCAAAATGTCAAAAATAGTGTCACAATTTACGAACATGGAGAAAGACTAGTTCATTACACAAGTTGCATAGCCCTCAGGCCATTCTAGGCACATTTCACAATTTTACGACATGATTCAGCATCTAACCGATCCATAAATTAAAATGACTCGACAGGCGCTCAGCTTTTTCTTGCAGCGGAGCCAGCCATAAGATAACTTCTGCGTAAGTTTCAGCTGTGCCAAACAAGGACCTAAAATCCTAAACCAAGCACAGCTTTAGACTTCTTCATCTGCGACTAAATATCACAGTGCAAAGTACAACCAAACTGTACAATTAATTTTTGATTTTATTCACATTTAGTACTCTATGTATGTATCGCAAGTTTGATGTGACAGGGAATCTTTTTTTGCATAGTGCACTTTTCAAGTGATCTAAACACATGCTTTATTGCCAAACCTGCAAACCAATGCAAAAGCAAGGTGTGTCTTACTTTCAACCAACTTTATTGCCAAACCTGTAAACCAATAGATTCAATTAAATGAGACTGCTATATAGTTTCTAATAATTATTATCATTTACAAATCAGCAATTGAAATGCTGCATAACCATTGAATCGATTTCACTAATCAGAGATCAATCTCTATCTATTTCATTGACCAACAAGTAATCAAGCACCAATTTGCAATAGATTAATGGCAATACCTAGCTTCTTATATCTCTTCTGGCTCAATGGAGCTGGAGCTGCCGGCCTACTCGCCATGCCTCTGTTAGACCTATCACCGGCTCTAGCTTCATTTCTTCTCCCCACGACTTCATCTCCTCCCCCATCCATCAGCATCCACTAGACCACCAGCACCTACCCTGTTCGCTCAACCAAATTAACCAACCAGCAGTATTTTTCTCTTAAAAAAAAAACCAGCCAGCACCTCTCTACAACACCGCCCTCCGCTTGCTGCGCCGCTTGCTGCGCCGCCAACGCCTCTCTACCACACCGCCCTCGACCGACGGCCCCTCCTTCTTCCTCGGCCGCGGCATGAGATATCGGCCTACAGACCCCTGCTTTCCGCGCCGCTCGCGCCTTGTTCCGCTTCCGCTTGCCGCGTCGCTCGCCGTTCATCAGTCTGGCCCGAGAAGATGATGGGCCCTCAGAACGGGCACGTCGGGTACGCTGTGTTTCTGCTACACATTCACCCACTCATCATCCATATCCTGCTTCTTGCCGCACATGGAAGAGGTATTAGTGCTGTACGTCTGTGCATCTCCATTGCGCCCCTATGCGAGCTCCTACGCTGCAGAGCACCGACCAGCTCCTCAGTGGCCAGAGTGGCATCCATGGACGATGCCCAGCCACTGCTTGAGGAAATGCCTCCAAGGTAGCGCGTTTCCAGGAGACGTACCTACTCTGGTGTTTTATGATATGATTGTATTTGATCAGCAACCCATGAGCTTAAACATGAACATTCTGTTGTCTTTCTATCATGGAGGATTGCATCAATGGAGATAATAAACAGAATGCATGGATAAGTGCCAATATTTACTGGAATAGTTGTGTCCCACGTGTACATATCATTTAAAATTAATATTACTGGTAGAAGTTCGATTCATCTCATCAAACTGGAATGGCAATGTCTTGCCTTTTGTCCCCTGCTCTGCTTAAATATTTTTTAGAATGGCATTTTTCAAATTTAGAACATGGCATTTCAGTATGTCATATCAAATTAGCAAAACCATCCAACTACTCCATTCAGGATTCTTACACATCACAGATTAGTTGGGCTCATACCGCCTGAACTTGGAAGGTCAAATTAGTTAGAAACGAAATTATTTAAGTGCGTCTTTTGTTCTTCTGATGTGTGATTACTTGTAGGTATCTACAACGAAATTATTTAAGTGCGACTTTTGTTCTTCTGTTGTGTGATTACTTGCAGGTATCTACAACGAAATTATTTAAGTGGATGCACCCTTTTTAGAATTTAGCGATTTGGTAGAAGTGACATTGTAAGTTCAGTTACAACAGGAATTGGCAGCCATTCACAATCAGGTATGCTACTGGAACAAGACAGTAGTTGTTTCAATCTAAATGCACATGTTTCTTTTTCTTTTCCCCAAACTGGTAGCTATGTATGAATGTAAAAGATTAACTAATGATGCTTAGTAAACTCCTCTTTATTATCTTTGATGATAGTTATGTATCTAGTATTAAGATAAATAAAAGTTCCAGAGCCACCTTTGTCAGATAGATGGGGGGAGAAAACATGTTCTGTTTGTAAAATAGAAATGTGTTCAAGCGAAGGAGCACACATGACCTTACTCTATTTCTTTGATCATTTTGGTTTCTAAATTGCATTTACAATCATTGATAAGCCACTTAAATTAATTTCCTGGGCAGAGCACAAATATTTTCTCTAATGCATTATTATCCTTTCATCCTTCTACATTTAAATAGTATCATTTTGTTATTGTTTTCCCTCTTTCCAGGCTGCTGCATACTGTTTCCATGGATTGATTCTTGATGAGGAAGAGATTGAAGTCCAAAGGGATGGCCATAGCTACTCTGCAAACATCAGAGAATTTACAAATGAGAGCAAAAAAGGCTTCTCAGGCTTTTCACACTGCTCCACCAGCATCAAAGGTCGTTTGGCATGTCCAAATCGTTTCATCAAAATTGGAGTTTTCAATAGTGCAATTTCCTTGTCTTTGGATGATCACATTTTCAGCAATGGAATTTGGCAATGGCTGTATCATAGGGCCTTTATTTATTATTGGGCATCATGTTATATTTCCTACCACAAATTAAACACCGGTAAGTAGTCACCGTACAATTCTCAAATGCTACACTTGTAACAAGAGGCAATGAGCAAAAATCTTGGTTTCATATTATCAGTATCTGACAAGCAAAAACATGGTTGCTACTGTGTACTTTACGCAGGACGATCCCCGTTGGCACCATTGGAACTCATCATAAGACCTATATTGGATTTAATATATAATATAACATATACTTATGCAGCGACCATTTTACCTTCTCAGGGATTAATTGTCATAACTAACCATCCAGTGGAAACAGCACGGATGAACTAACAAAAAAAAGCTCCCTACGGATCAGCTCTCCAAGATCCACTTGACATGCATAGACTGGTGCCCTCAAACTAGGGTGCGGCAAAGCCGCACCTGGTTTTTCTAGTGGGATAGGGAAATGATATCCCACCCTCCAAAAGGTACTATTGTATCTTAGCCATCCATTCTTCACACTTCTTTTAATCTTAGTCATTCATTCATTTTCCTTTCCCTATCCCTCCCCTTATTCCCCACTATCCATTCATTCATTTAATCCTAGCCAAGAGGCCAAACGGTGGACTGTGTGCCTGTGTGGGCCGAACAGGTAAGAGTGATGATGGGCCATTGGGCCTTGTCGGCCACACAGCCCAACAGCGCAGATCGTCTTCAACCTCCAGACCTCCCGTCGCTCGATCTGATTCTTGGACCTTTGGAGCTTGGTCGGCGGAGGGGACGCCCTACCTCGCCTATAGGTGGCTCCGCCTCTGAGTGCATCCCCTTAGGCCATGAAGTTGACATTGTTTTGGTACAGTCTTTCCATGTGGATTGCAAATTACACTACTCCAGGAATTGGTTGCTCCATATTCGAAAAGAAAATAGGAACATCCACATTAGCAGCGAAAACAGGGGCTAATTGCTAAAATCAGAATCCTACTCTTGTCTTACTGCAATTTTTGCATATAGAGAGCGATATCTGCATTATATTGAACTGAATACCTCAACTACAAATTTGACAAAGTTACAGCAGCCAAAACAGAATTATTACTTTTAGTCGGCAGCTCGATCCATAAGTCAAGTCGTTTGAAGATCATTTCTCATTTAAAACCACAATGAAACGATGGACATAGATGGAAGCAATACTAACTGAATGTTGGTAACTTGTGGTGCACCGGTTATTTATCCTTCAAATAACTCTTCCAACATCTCCTGCAAGCTCTCGGGACTAATGATGACTCTTGAAGCGCTGACGCCACCATCCTCCAAGAACTTTGTGAAGGCTGAAATGACTTTATCGACGATGGTTGTTCGCAGCACTTTCCTTAGCTCTGGGTCTGGAACCTTCCAGAGTTTCTGCGCAGCGCAGGTCTTCTCAAACTCCGACAAGAACTTGCGCTGTGCTGAGTATCTTGTAAAGAAAAAGCAACAAGGTGAATGACTATGCAAGGGCTTCAACACCGGCGTCCAGGATACTTGCAGATAACTGTTTATGTAACTGTCAATCTTGCGAATCAGGGCATCCTCTGGGACATCCAAAAGTAGATTTTGAGAAAGCAGTTGGTGCCATAGGAAGTAGAAATTGTTGGCCAGGAATAGAAACCTAAGGCTCTGATCCGCGAATGACTGCGACACTCTGGTGAGGCTTTCTTCTAGGGAACGGATGATCACCATGTTCAGGTTGGTTGCAGAACTGGTACTATTCTCACTGAGAGACAGAGATGCTTCATATGCAGTAGGAGGATCCACTGACGAACGGTTGTAGCTTAAACTAGTCGATAACACAATGATGTAGCTTACTGCGAACTCGGTGGCAACATGAATGTCGGGTGATGGATCAAGTTCTGATGCTGCTGTGTAGTCATGGACATGGTCGTCAGCCGTCAAGGACATGAAGTGAGTCCTGATGCAGTCTCTTGTGTTCCGCATGGCCTCGTCCACCTTGTCAAGCTTCGCTAACAGCAGGCCTCTCATCTCCCCGCTTATCCTGGCAGCTTCTGCGTCGGTTGATGACGAACAGGAGGAACTGAGACATGAGTGCCAGAGCTGGACCTGCTCTGAGGCCCCGGAGAGAGCGTCACGGACATCTGTCAGTGTCCGGAACTTGTGAGCCGATGCCACCGCACCCTTGTTGCCAGAAACCATGCCACCATGGCCATGGTCGTCGCTGCTAATGCTAGTGCTAGCAGGGTTAATGACGTCGTCCAGTGCAACGACGGCGTCGACGAAAGGAAGCATGAGCAAGAAGGTTGCTGCGACAAATCCTACCAGCTCAGAAGCAGGTGGCCAGGGCAGAGCTTCCTCCTGCGGCAGCTCCTGGCTACTACACCATCCAGTGAAGCTAGCAACGCACCTGCCGATGGCGTGTACAGCTAGGACCCAGGTGCGTGCGGTGTGCTGGAGTCGCCGCGACACGAAGGTCCTCCCCGCGGACGCCGCGTCCAGCTGGGCAAGGTGCAGAACCCAGCTGACCTGCAGCTCTGAGAGCCACTTGCCCAGTGCGCTGCTGCCGCCGCCGCCGCCGCCGCCGCCGATAGTGGTCGTAGCCGCTGCACATCCACCACGGGATCCATGGATCATGAGGTCCCTGATGTGCTCCCGCATCGCCGCCTTCTCTTCGCCCGTGACGCCCCCGGCGGCGGCGGTGAATGGGAACGGAAGGGACGCGGCGGTGCTGGTGGCGTAGGTGGTGGCAGTGTTGGACAGGGTGGTACCTGAAGCGGTGCTGCTGGCTCCACAGTTGACGTCGTAACTGTGATCAAGTAGAGCAGGTTGCGGTGGTGGATGCACAGGATCGTCGTCGCCGCCACCGCCGCCGCCTCGGTTGGTGGATGCGACCGTCCACCTCCATGCTTCCCGCCACACAGCCGCCATGCTGCCGGCACGGTGAGCTCGCTAGCTAGATGCAAACTTGCAACCCATGCGCACCGAGCCCGCCCGGCCGGAGCCCATATATAGCTGCAAGCATTAGCGGGCCATGTACTCTGAAACATCACCAACGCGTTACTTTTTTTGACTTTGTCCTGGCGGGGCCCGCGCTCGTGTGCGTCTCTGAAACAGCGACGCGTTGATGAGGACTGGAGTGTGTTGAGTGTTGACTGACACTGCTGGCAGTTTGGCACCGACAAGACCTCACTACCTCACGTCCTCACCTGAACGGTATTGCATTGATAACGCTGAGACCATGTGCATCGGGTGCGCTAAACGCGTTCGCTATCCACATGCAGTTTCGTTTAGCGTGACAAATGTGCTGCACCGGAGATGCTATTGCATGCGCTACTTGCATCTCGTCTTCTATTCCTGGCGTTTTTTATTCGAACGCTACACGCGGTGGGGCCCGATGACAGGCGCTGCGCGGAGAGGCAGAGAAAAGCTAACGGTAGGGCCCACTATTTTTAAGTGACTACAAAATGTTGTAACTCACAAAACCAAAAAACCAAATTAAATTCCGATTACACCATTAAATTCGTTTCAATAAATTCTTTAAAACTAGATCCCACATGGATATATTTAGATAAAGTGACAAGTGGGCCCCACAGTGGATGGAGGATGATATAGAGGAGGGATGAGTGCGGGAAAACTGTATATTTTGTGGTGACTAGGATGAAATATTCCTTTTAGAGGATGAATATAGAGGTTCATGAGTACGGGTAGTCTTAGGAGCGGACACGCCGTTTTCTTGGCCAACGCGGCCCAGGCATGTTTCCTCGCATCTCCCCATGTCTCTCTCAAAAGGGAAAATTAGTTCATTAGCATTGAAAGATTACGACCTCCGTAAAATACCACAAAAAGATTTTGGCCCCATAAAATATCACTTACAATTGGCACTGTTAATTGAAACTGGCATGTTCGCTTAGCTGAAAAGTCATGGCTAAAAGTACCATTTGCTGATTTATTGTGAGAGAAAAATACTGTTCGTTGGCTGCAAAAGTACGACTTATAAAACAGGCGAACAGGCACATTCTGTCAGTTTTTACATACAAAAACATTAATTTGACCCAAAATCCAAATATGAATGACCTATTTGCCCTTGCATATCCTATCTGTCTTTCATTCTAGGATACACGCACGGGAGAGTCTGCGCTCGATTCCACGTTCCGCCTGCTGCTGGGAGCGCCGGCCCTGCATGCCGCCTTGGCTGGAATCAGTGCGAGCTCCACGCGCCAGCGCCGCCTCCGTCGACTGCCTTGGGTCGCCCCCCACGCGGAGGCCTCTCCAGCTACACTGGCCGCCGCGGAACGCTCCTAGCGCGGAGGCCATGCTGCCCTGCCTGTCGACACGGGCCGCTCTGCGCATGGAGTCCGCGCTGCACCGCCGGCCGTTGCGGGCTGCTCCCCGAGCGCAGGCCGCGTCGCCTCAGTCGGGCGCCGCAGGCCATGCCGCCTTAGTCGGCTGCCTTCGTCTACGGCCGCGGACCGCTCCCCACGCGCAGGCTGCGCCGCCTCGTTCGGCCGCCGCGGGCTGCTCCCCATGCACAGGCCCGCCACCTCCGCCGACTGCCGCGGGCTACTCCACACGCGCCACAGCTCCTCCTCGACTACATGCTGCGTCGGCTATGACTCCTGCAATGCGCATCTGGATCATGCATTCACGACTTCATGTTCCTGCTAGATTGCGGGGTATTTTGGTCTCAATTAACGTCTCAGCGGCAAAAAAAAAAAAAAAACTAACGGAGTATTTTGGTCTCAATTAACGGCTCAGCGGGAAAAAAAAAAACTAACGGAATGGTAGTTTCAGTTTATGGTGGCAACTTTCGGTGGTATTTCATGGGGCCAAAATCTTTTAGTGGTATTTTATAAAGATCGTAACCTTTCAATGCTATAGAACCAATTTTTCCCTCTCAAAATATCTCTCACTCCCGTGCTCGCCCATCGCGTGCGGCTGCGCGTGTGCTCGCTGCTCGGCTACTGCCGTTTTCCTTGCCGTGCACCCCGTCTCGCGTCACGCGGCTCCCCCATCCAGCGCCGCGCTCTCATCCCACGTCGCGCCATGCTCCATCTCCTACCGCGCCCGCTCCACCTCACTGCGCGCAGCGCCCTCGCTGCTACGCGCCGTGCCCCGTCCCCCCGCGCGCCAAGGTGTTGCTAGGGTGTCACTAGAGCCAGCGTTCTCCACTAGAAGGTCGTGGCCGCCGTGACGCATGACCTCAATAAGGAGATGTTGCGATGAAAGCGTATATTGCAAGTGTATGTTTCAGTGTTTCAGACATTTTCAGAGGTATGTTGCAATTGTTTCATATAAATGTTGCAAAAGTAGATCGGGGATGTTGCACATGTTGCTAGTGTTTCAGAGGCATGTTGCAAGTGTTTCAGAGGTGTTGTTCAAAATATTTCATCTGTTTCAGACGCATGTTGCAAGCGTTCGGATCTAGATGTTGCATATGTTTTACACATATGTTGCAACAATATGTTCCAAATGTTTCAGCTGTTTCAGTCTTATGTTGCAGTAAGTGTTTTTATATTGCAAGTTACAAGTGTTTTTATCTGATGTTGCATATGTTTTACACATATGTTGTAAGTGTATGTTCTAGATGTTTCATCCGTTTCATACGGATGCTGTATTCAAGTGTTTCATGTTGCACGTGTTTCATGTTATTCAGAGAGTGAAGGGGCGTAGGGAGTGAGGTGGCATGGCACGGACGCTGGGTAATAATGGGGGCACCGCGAGCTGGGGGTCGGCGGATGGGGCGCGCGGCGTGCCGATGTTCTGCAGACGGGGCGCATTGGGGGCAGCCGGCCGAGGCGCGACGGGGGTGGGGTGCGTGTGTGCGACGGGGCGAACGGCCTCGAATCGAGGTAGACAGGGCAGGCTACGCATGCGAGGCGAGTCGTGTGGACGCGTGGGTGCTATGACAGGATGGTGCGCGTGTAGGGCGGGAATAAAATCAGCGCACGGGGGTAGGCTGTGCGGGCGTCCGGATGCATCCTCGCGCCGGACGTATGGACACTAGTCGCTCCGGTATTGCATACCAGAACAGCTACGCCTATAAAGGAGATACTCTGTATTAATGAGGCACTCACTTCATCTCAACAAAAATCAATTTATAGAGTTGTCCTAAGTTAAAATATTTTAAATTTAATTAAATTAATAGAAAATAGCACCACCAAATTAGTATAGCTAGATACATTATGAGGTATGTTGTAACGGTGAGACCGAGGCTTTATATTGGATCGAGGTTCCCAATCCCTTTTACAAAAGGTATCTTCTAATAGGCTCAATGTAATAGCTCTTGTTGTCTGAATTTTTGCTTTGTGCTTTTTTTTTTACTATTGCTAGTTTTTTTTGTTCAGAGATTGAAATTTTAATTTTAATTTTGTTTGGTTGAGTGCACAACTCATATGCCAAGGTCGGAATAAAGCCTATTCTTTTTTTTCTAAAAATAGGGTAGTGTCTATATATGAAACAAAGAGTATTTTGCGTAAGCACGGATCAATACTCTTTATTTTGCCAAAAAGAACCCGATCTTTTATTATTCTCTCACGGCTGTAATCACATACAATGCAAGCACGTATTGCATTGGCTCGTGCATGAACACTGATGATCGCAGCCTAAAAAAATACTAACCTCTTAATAATAATTGTACAACTTTATTTGGTCATGTTCAGGTCGTGTGCTTGCGTTGCATGCATGAACCTTGATTCATTTCACACCAAGCTAAGCTGTAACTAAAATGTTGGGGTGTGAATGTTCAGCAAGGAAACCCTGGTCTGCACGAGGCTCCTGAACACCTTCTCGCTCTCGCTCTCCAGCTCCCTGACGCACTGCTCCAGCTCCTGCAGCTTCTCCAGCGCCGCACCCTCCCGCCGCTCCTCCCCGTCACCCAGCACCGTCCTCTGCTTGCTCTTGGACAGCGACGGCAGCCTCTTCTTGGGCGAAGCCGAGGCCGGCGACGCCAGCGCCGCCGCGGCATCGGCGACGGCGCCGACCTCGAGGAACACGGCGGCCGCGGCCGCCGCGGTGTCGTTGACGGCCTCGGCGACGGCCCTCGCGACCTCGGCCTCCGCGGGCGCGCCGTTCAGCAGCGCACCGGTGGCTACTGGGCGGGCGCACCTGGCGGCCTCGCGCGCGACAGCCGCGGCGAGCTGCTCGAGCTCCTTGCCGGCCTGCCGCTGCGCGCGCGCGGCCGAGGCCAGCTTGGCGCCGTCGCGCCTGCGCACAGCGGCGCGGAGCTCGGCCGCGTGCTGCCGGAGCGCCACCAGCGCGGCCAGGAACGTGCCGAAGGCGTCGGCCAGGACGAGGAAGCCGTCCAGCAGGCCGTCGGCGGAGTCGGCGGTGCCGGCGGCGCGGGACAGCGCGGCCTGCGCCAGCGGGAGGCGCAGCAGCTCGTCCAGCACGCAGAGGAGCGCGCGGACGTGTGCCAGTGATAGTGGGTACTTGGGCCCCGGGTTGGACGTCCATGACCGCAGCGCCAGGAGCTGGTCGTCCACGTCCGCCAGCAGCGGGTGCGTGTGGCACGGCACGCTGGCCGACCGCACGTGCCCGGCCACCGCTAGCGACCTCGCTGATCTCGCAGGCGGCGGCACGGTCGTCGTCGTCGTCGGCGCCATCGATTCGTCGTCGTCACGTACGATGGATCTCTCCGTACGTACATGTACGTCTTGATGGCTTCGCTAGCTGTGTGATCTGCGGGCGCGGTGGAACTGATGATCACTGATCGAGCTCGGTGACAACCCAAGCGTGTGCGTGTATATATGGAGGAGGAGAGGACGTCGAGAGGAAGGACGACGACGAGGTAGCTATCTGGAGCTGTTGGGTTGTCGCGGTGCTGGTCACTGTTTGAAAAGCCATGCACACGGCGGCAGAGCTGACTAGCTGAGCTGAGCAGGCAGCTGGATGGTGGATCACCGACGAAGCTTCTGTGAAGTGGACGCCTCCCATGCACAGCACACGCAGACTTGCAGGAACCTCACAGGACAGCCAGCTTTGAAAACTGTGCAAGTACGCGGGCATGTGGATGTTCACCGCGCGCATGCATGCCCGCCACGCACGACGCCACGTACTGCACGTACGTACGGTTCTAGCTGGACTTCTGTGGCCGTGCGATTATGAACCAGTGACCGAGATCAGACGTCTCAATCTCATCAATCGATACTTTGGAACGCGGAGCACACGGGAATTTGCTTGTTTATATATATAAGCGCCTGATGAAAATCGAAGTACGTATTGTGAAATTTCTAGCTAGCTCGATTGTAGTAAATCATTCACATAGTCCCTCAAACCAATCAAAGCTACGGTATATCTTGGCATCTTTGCATCCAATCAATTAAGAAATCAATGCTAAGAGAAGCGAGAATGATAAGTCAGGGTCGTCCGTCTCGTCCACTCATGCACGGACTCATCTGTATCTACGCATCTACGCGTCGCACGTTCGCAGGACGGACTCTGCTTGCCCGTGCCGGCCTCGCTAATACAGATCTGCCTGTGCCACTCGCCGGCACCGCCCGCACGCCGTCTGAACTCGCGCCTCCCATCACGGCCGTACTCCATCCGCCTACCGCGGCCACACTGAGGTCCGTGCCACCGACGATCTTCGCACCGACGACCTCCGAGCACTCCGTGGCATGGAGCTCCGCGCCGGCGTCGAACTCCACAAGGTTCGTCCAAGCAGTAAGGTGACATTGCGCGGAAAGCACATGTTGCAAGTGTATGTTTCAAGTGTTTCAGTTGTTTCAAAGGTATGTTACAAGGGTTTCGTATGGATGTTGCAAAAGTAGGTCGGGGTGTTGCATATGTTGCAATGGTTGTACACTTATGTTGCACATGTTTGTTCCCAATGTTTCACCTGTTTTTTCAGATGTATGTTGTAAGTGTGTTTATCTGGATGTTGCATATGTTTCACACATGTTTTAGGTGTTTTATTTGGATGTTGTGTACGTATTGCAATGGTTTTCAAGTGTTTCAGACGTATGTTTCAAATGTTTCATCTTTCTTCAGACAAATGTTGCAAATGTTTCATCGGGATGTTTCGAAAGTAGGTCGGGTGTTGCACATGTCGCAATGGCCCCGGTGGCTGGCGAACAGTGGTCTGCTGCAGGGCTTTAGCTCCTACCTCACGCCTTCCTCGCACGGCGCGCCTCGCCGTCTCCTCTCCCTCCCCTCCCTTCCCTTCCCTCCATCTCGCCGCGGTAGTTCGAGCTCGACGGAAAATCCTACCCGACGAGTACGCAAACGCCAGCGGAGGTGGTGGCCCCGGGTAGGCCGATGGCGGCGCGATGCTCACGTGGTGGCCTCGGAGCAAGCTGAGGTCTGCGCCATCCGCTCACTACGCATGGGAAACAAGCAGCTGTGGGTGTCCGTCTGGACGTCTGGGCGCTAGTAACTCCCTAAGAGAAGCTCAACTTTTTTATTTTCTATATTAAGCCTCTTCTAAGTTTTAGTGACAACAAATTTATAGCGGGAGCTTAAGAGGACACCGTACATTCAGTGGCGATAGTGGGGGCTCGAGCCCCGTCTGAACCAATGTTAGATCTGCCCAACAAACCAGTAACCACCCCTCCCAAAACAAAACAAAAAACCAGTAACCAAACAAGATACATATGCATGCCCTGATGCCCAGTCGAAATCCGAGGATGGAAGGAATTTGAAAATACATATGGGAGGGAGCAGTTTGAAGAGAGGCACATAGAGTAGACTTTGGGGAAGGGAGATGATGCATGTTGGCATTGTTGCATAGTATTGTGGGATTCTAGGGTACGGCTGGCACTGACAGGCACCATGCCAGCTGTGGATGTCGCGGTGTTGCCGGTGGACGGTCCAGTGCCCACAACATCTGCAATAGAATAGAATATGGTGCACGAGGGCATCTCTGGACGACCTGAAAGGAACCCCGCCATCGCAATCGCAGACCATGACTATCCAATATCCATCCATCCATATTCCATAGAGATCGGATCGGATTGTTGACCTAGCTAGCTACTAGCCCAGGGAAGAAGAGATGAGCAAGCTTACAAGCAATAATACTTCTATACAATATATATGCCCTAATAAAGGCTCTGTTTAGCACACCTTAGCTTTACAAATGAAATACTTTTTTTAGTCAGCTCCACCGGCAGCTCCGCCAGTGAAGGTGAAACTGTTTTAGTAAACCGTTCGACAAAAACAAATACCTCACTTCTTTCCTTATCCTATTTCTCTCACTTTTTTTCCTTCTCTCTCCTGACACCTCTTCGTTCTTTTCTCGGCAACGGCTACGTCCGCGCGTGTCCTGGCAGCTGCACCCGCCTGTGCCCCGGTGGCTAACCATTTGGTACAAAAGAGCTTCAAAAGCTCATGAAGCTAGTGGATAGGCTATGTCAAACAAGGCCCAAGTGAAGAATCTTATAGTGTTATTATCAAGACTGTCACGCAAGATAAAATGCAAGGAATATAGATGAAATGATCATCCTCAATGCACGAGATTCCGTTCAATTGTTTCTTAGACATTTAATTCAAAGACTCATCTAGAGTTGTAAAGTGATCCAACAGAGTTCTGTCTTCGTGAAACTGGATTCTTCTCTCTCGATCTTCTTAAAATGTAGCCATACCATCAAAAATATTTATATAACAAATTATTTAAATGCAGATGAAACCTGAATAAAACTCTTAATGAGAGTAGCCTGATGATCCTAGTTTTCTATGTGTCTGATCCACACTTAACAGGCTGTTTCCTAGCTACCATCTGTCCATCTTAGACCAGGTCATGGTTACATCACTCGAGCTTGCTTTGCATTGCTTCCATCTGTATTAGCTGCAGGCAGGCAGGCAAAATGTCTATGGCGATGAGACATGACAGGTGTGCTTCATGCCATTGCGCGCGTATCCTGCAGTTGTGACAGCTCAACCGATCGATGTTTAGACCCCCGGCCCAATTGTGTATGTGTGAACTTGCTTCTTCTTAATCACGCTAGAGTAGACTCAGATCAAATGACTATATATTGTGTATATATAGATCAGAGTCGAGTAGACTCAGATCAAACTAGGTATAGTCTAGATTGGTTTTGGTGTCCAGATTCCAAATGTCTCTCATCCTGCATGCACGTGATGCCATTGACGACAAAATACTGTTATTATTAGCTGTAACCCTGATGCACACGCGGTTAAGCACGCCAGAGAGGCCGATCGAGTCAATCGATGGATATGTAGCCGTTATTTTACCCGTTTTTTGATTGTTTATTAATCGGAGGGGGCACATGTAAGTTTAATTTCATGTTCTAAACTGAAAATTTACTAGCTCTGAAGACACAGTTTGGACATTTGAGAACTAAGGCGTCCATGAATTAATTTGACTGTATTGATTCGCAACTAGTTCAATAGAATAGTCTGAGAGACTCGCCTCACTTACCACTTCGTATTAAATTCCTTAGTTCAAACACCCCATTTCAAATGATCGAAGAAATGGCTGGTTTTTCTTATTACCATTATCAGTAATATAGTGTACCAAGGCGAGTGGGAAAAGTCTCTAAAAAGAACCAAATCGGATCCAAGAACAAGATAAGTATGTCAACCAATTCTACATTTTGTTTATACGTTTGTTTTTGGAAAGCATGTTTTGCTTTCTTTTAGCGTGGGTGGGCCAGGGCTCAAAATCTCGTGATATTTTATCCTAACAAGTGACCTCGGATAAATAAATAAATATATATATATATATATATATATATATATATATATGCAATTTGTTTTTGGTTCGAATAAGATTTGTCAATTTCAAATTTTAGTTAAAGTTTCATATTTAAAAAAAAACTAACCGAACTTTCAGCGATTTTCGTTTCTATTGCCCCACTCCCCCTACCGTATATATTTGTGTCATCACCCACAACCGGTAGGCCGAAGGGGTTTTTTTTAGTGGAACCGGTAGGCCAAAGTAAGGGTATATGTTTTGAGCATGGTTGCATTCACTACCGGAGCCGGCTGCTTTGCCGAGGGCCCCAGGCTCTCAGCAAAGTCTTTGCCGAGCGCAGCTCTCGGCAAAGTGCCCTCGGCGAAAATCCGATCGGCAAAAGCTTCTTTGCCGAGAGCCGTTTATCGGGCACTCGGCAAAGCCTTTGCCGAGTGCCCGACGCTCGGCAAAGCGCGAAATAAAAAAAATGCAAAAAAAACCTAAAAAAATTTTAATTGGGGGAGGGGCCCACTGGCCAGCGTCGTCGGGGAGGACCGTGGGCTCGCGCTCGTCTGAATCCTGGTTCCCGTCGGCGTGCTGCTCCTCGCGGACTTGGGCAGGCTGCTCGAACAGCCCACCCCAGTTGTCAGCGACCACCATGGCATCGATCTGCTTGGGGACACCGACGCGGAGGTCCTCGGCAGCATCCTGCTGCTCCTTCGTGGCCACGAGTTCAGCGAAGTGCCGGTCCCAATGGGCATCGGACTCGTCGAACTTCCTGTGCATCTCGGCCAACGTCCTGCGGATCTCGTCGAAGACAAGCTGGAGGGACAGATTCATGGTGAGAGACCGAGAATCGACTGTCTCCGATACCAATTGTTAGCAACCGATGTGCTACTTCACCAACAACTCTAACAATGTGATACAATCGAGATGGAAATTGGGAATAAGTAGCAAGCAAGGGAATAGATGCTAGAAGAAGGTATTAGAAGGATCTAGAAGAACTAGAAGTAGATAATCCGGGTACAAGAGGAAGGGAGGCTAGAGGTGGAAGGAGAACAGTAACTAAGAGGCAGAGGAATTGTGTTCAATTGTTCGATGCTTGACTTGAACTCCTGTTTTCCCTTTTGTAGCTGAAGCTCCCCTTGACAACCTGTCCTGAGCCCACATGGCAGCCATACTATGACAATCAGCTTCCTGGTGGATAATAAATTGCCATTGGATCTAATTAAATCTGAAGCAGATAACCGTGGTAAAGTGTATGTGTTGATGCAAAAGTGAATCTGCAAACATAAAGGGCTAATACCCGAAATCGATATCCAAAGCGTGCCAGTCGATTTGACCTGTTAATCGACAAGGATGAAGATACGAGCACTTTGGTCCTGACAACAGCGATACGCCCGAAAGTCACGGCCAAGAGGTACTCACGCGGAACTCGAGGATCGACAAAGATTGCACTTAGAGCTATGCAACTCGCCGAATCAATGAGAACTCATAAAAAGGAAAAATATGCAAATTGACGAAGTCGCCGAAAAGTAGATGTAAATAAGAGTAAAAGCTGGTTTTTTGATATATTGATTGATCTCTTATTACATTGCCCTTCACTCTATATTTATACCCTGATCTATAGAAACATAACCAAATACGACTAGGACACTAAATCCAATTCTAAGGAAAAGAACATGACTTTGACACAACTCAGACTCTACTAATCGTAAACAAGGAAATCAACTCCTATTTTATTCCATAGTCCGCCTTAATCACGATGGTATTCTTATCGACCTCCTTTTCACCGGCACAACCCCTGTTCCATCGACAACAACCTTCGATCTCCTTCCATCGGTACATTCCCTGTTTCATCGGCTGCAGTCTTCATACCTTCCTTCATCGGTACATTCCCTTATCTCATCGGCAACAGTCTCCAAACCCTCTTCCATCGGCATCGGCAATAACACCCTTAACCTCATCGGCAACATTCCAAATTAAATTCATACACTGTCACCGCTTAAAAACAAACTTATTCTCCTTGGCTATCAATTTACACGGCAATCTTTCCCTTGCTGATTAGCCTTTCCTGATCATCTTGACACGTGCTAAAAACGATGTCAACACATGCCCCCCAATTTCGGAGTATAAGATACTGATGCTCCGAAATTTACTCCAACTGATGCTTGCTATCATCTATTTCTTTAACCCATTCTCCAAGCATAACATGATTTGTTACCAAATTCAATCAAATCTAGATCCAATCCATGTATCTCAATATATATCGCATACTTTCCAACCTTCTTTGCCTTAACTACGGTTGTGATACCAAAATAACAATCCATCAACAAGATCTTACCGCAATGCATCATTTTTAGAACTGAAAAATCTTGTATCAAGATATCCTTCAAGTCATGATTACTTGCCGTCAAATCTTCTGCACCATCCCTTGATTGTCGTGCGAACAGTTACCATATCCAACTGAACCACCTCGATCCATCCGCATACGGCATAGAGATAAGTCAAGAATATCCCTACTCCAAATAACCTATAAATAGATTCCTCCGGGCTGTTCATCTTCTACCTTCAAACTCCACCCTTTGGCATTCTCACTCCGGCGGCAACCCTAACCAACAACCGCGCGTCTTCAACTCATCAGAACCATCATCATCTTCAAGTTCCCAGCTCGTGCCCTCATCCTGAAGCAATGGCTGTTAACTTTGACGTCCCTGCGGTTTGTTCTTCCTCTCATTACTTTTACTTTAATCCTTTCGGTTTCCTGCGAATTCTTACAGTTGACATCTTTCTTTCTCTTTCATTTTCTTGGCCCTTCAAACCTAGGAACTTCGCAACACACTAGTGATTCCAACCCATCAACCTCCCCTCCATTGCTTAGGTCCGATGGGTGACCCAGATCCAACTGATTTGATTAATACAGAGGCAAATCGTATTCCCTTCAAATCTCAGAATTTCTCTTTGAATCTGTGGAAAGACACGTTCCGTTCTTGGCCCAAACCCACCAAAGGGTGGAAAAATTGGTTTCTGAGGGTCAACAGATCAATGCAAGTGTTCTGGGCAGAACGGAAAATAGATCAGTGTATCAGGCTGTCCATTGCCGATATGCAAAAGAATGAATCCATGATGATAGCTGCTGCTCAGTTTTGGTCTGACACCACCAACACCTTCATGTTCGGTCATGGCCCATGTGCCCCTACTCTTGCCGATGTATACATGCTCACAGGCTTAGACATCTCAACTGTCGATGAAGGCCTTATTTTCGGCAGAAAAGCTGAATACAGAGTAACTACACGCAACATCGGCGGCTGGACGGGATATATCCAGGAGTATCAAAAGACTGGCACCGTCAATCAAAGGGAGCATGCCACATTCCTGAACATGTGGTTGGAAAAGTTTATTTTCTGCGGACGATCGGTAGGACCAACTAACGCTTTCCTCCCAGCAGCAGAACTCTTGGCCAACGGTGTCAGATTCCCACTTGGCCGATATCTCCTGAGCTCAACCTACCACCTTCTCCACCAAGTATCTCAGAAGCTTATACTTGGCGAACCCATCGGCAATCTGGGAGGCCCATGGTGGTTTGTTAATATGTGGTTAAACGCTCACATGCACAAGCGTTTACAGTGGGATCTCTTTGCTCAGGAATTCCCACGAGAGATTCCCGAAGAGTACGTCCTTAGGGATGATGAATCGGCAACACGCCCCCCTCTCAACTTCGGTGAAGCAATCATCGTCCTTCCCGGAACAGAAGCCAATGAGGACCAAATCGGCAGATTTTTTCAAACTTTCTACCATGGCCTCCCTCGTGACCTCAGGGCTTGGGTGCCTTATATTGATGAGGATAACAAGTTCCCTCTCCTCTTCAATTTTGCCGATAGTGATCTGAACCAAGACAATGATCTCATGATGGCCATTATCACCCCCAGAGCAATCCCAGTCAACACATTTGGCAGCGGGAAAGCCTCCCACATTACTTATGAATTCTACAATCCATCGGCAGTATCTCGCCAGCTGGCCTTTGGGCAACTGCCCATCAAACTGTGCTATGCCGATGTGATTAAACCTAGAGAAATCATTACTGCTGGAACTGAATGGAGCAGGATAGTAAGACTTGCTCCCGATGCCGATATTTCAAATGTCGATCTCTCCGCCTGGTCACCAGCTTCTTTCATAACAGAGTCATATAAGCAATGGTGGCAGGAGTGGAAAGAACAGCTGTTTTCAACGTCTGTTCACACATATCGGCACCTGATCGACCCCGATTATGCTATTCCTGATAATGCAGTAAGTTCCTTTCAACTTTTGTCCTTTTCCTTCCTTTTATTATGTGTATCGGTAACTAACCTTCCTTGAAACAGGCTGATGATCCAGTTCCATCGATAAGCAAAAGCGGAAAACCCTTCAACCTCCATTCAGCCTCTCCAATTTCAGCAATCGGTTACAACGCCCCCACCCTAGAAGCCTTGACCTTCCAAAGGGCTCGCACCAAAATCGGCACTTCCAGACCAAGACTGGGAACATCCAGGGCTTCTCCAAAGGCTGCTGCTTCAAGCCTGATCAAGGCTTTTAAGGTAACAATCTTGCTTACTCTCTTTTCTGCCGATACACTTCATATTAACATACAACTATCAGGGTGTACAAGCTGCAGCTGGATCATCATCAGCAACTTTACCAAGCACCGCAACTTCTACCCCTCCTTCAGAGGTATTCTCTTATTTTTTTTATTTTTTTATTTTTCTCTATTAAACATTCAATCTTATACCTGTTTTTGCAGCAACAAATGGACACATCGGTAAGCACACCAAGCATGCAGGCTCCCCAACCAACAGATGTTGATGCCCCCCAGCCAGTTGTTGTTGAAGCACAAACAAAGCGTAAAGCTTTGACCGATGCTGAGGCTCAACAGAAACGACAGAAACCTACACCAGCCCCTGCGTCTGCTCCAACACCCGTCGATCAGCCCTCTGAACAAACTGCTCCTGCCCAAGATACGTCATCGGCAATTATACCTCAAGGGCCGACTACCGATGTGGTCATAGAAGACATTCCATCGGCATCTTCTGCCGATCCTTCGCATGACCCTTTACAAGCTGCTCCCTCAAGCCAAGCTCAAGAAATCGCCCTGAAGCAGGTAAACCAATCAATTACTTGGTTTATTATATCCCCAAATATCATAAACAGGATTTCTAATTCTCTTTATTTCATAGGAACAAGACTCTCCCGATAGCTTATTCTCTTTTGCTATCGATGTTTCTGATGATGACGGAGAAGAAGCGAGTTCCTCCCTGGCGTTGGGAACAATATCATCAGACACCTATGGCAAGCTAGAAACCCTTCTAAATCTGCTGCAGCAAGACACTGCCCAATTGGTGATTGACTCGGATCCTGCGAGGTCTATCTTCAAAACGATCCGCGGCCAAGTCCCCGCTAATATTGAAGAAATCATC
>CM039616.1:60839484-60859901 GCA_022457205.1 Saccharum spontaneum | reverse complement strand
CATAAATTTTAGGGATCTACAACTTTCATTTTGGTAGTTTCTCCGTCCGAGGTCATTTAGGACCTGTCGGCCACCGACCGGCCTATTTGCCCGATATGGCCCTCAAGACGATTTCTAATTAAAAAGTTGTCAACTACGAAGTCGCGACACTTTTCGGATGAAAATCATGCGCATTGCGGATGCGAGGATTCGAACCCGCGCCCCCTTCGCCTGTAGCCTCCTCTATCACCGCACCTCGTGCTGACATGTGCCTATAATGGATTTTGGTTCCCCACATATTATACTAAACTGAATATAAATTGACTGTTTGACGCCCTAAACGATTTCAAATGAAAAAGTTGTCAACTGCAAAGTTTCATACTTTTCGAGATCTAAAACTTTCATTTTGGTAGTTTCTCCATCCGAGGTCATTTAGGACCTGTCGGCCGGTGGGCGGCCGACAGGCCTATTTGCCCGATATGGCCCACAAGATGATTTCAAACAAAAAGTCGTCAACTACGAAGTTTCAGAAATTTTAGGGATCTACAACTTTTATTTTGGTAGTTTCTCCGTCCGAGGTCATTTAGGACCTGTCGGCCACCGACCGGCCTATTTGCCCGATATGGCCCACAAGACGATTTCTAATTAAAAAGTTGTCAACTACGAAGTCGCGACACTTTTCGCGTGAAAATCACGCGCTTTGCGGCTGCGAGGATTCGAACCCGTGGCCCCCCTCGCGCGTAGCCTCCTCTATCACCGCACCTTGTGCTGACATGTGCCTATAATGGATTTTGGTTCCCCACATATTATACTAAACTGAATATAAATTGATTGTTTGACGCCCTAAACGATTTCAAATTAAAAAGTTGTCAACTGCAAAGTTTCATAACTTTTCGAGATCCACAACTTTCATTTTGGTAGTTTCTCCATCCGAGGTCATTTAGGACCTGTCGGCCGGTGGACGGCCGACAAGCCTATTTGCCCGATATGGCCCACAAGATGATTTCAAATCAAAAAGTCGTCAACTACGAAGTTTCATAAATTTTAGGGATCTACAACTTTCATTTTAGTAGTTTCTCCGTCCGAGGTCATTTAGGACCTGTCGGCCACCGGCCGGCCTATTTGCCCGATATGGCCCTCAAGATGATTTCTAATTAAAAAGTTGTCAACTACGAAGTCGCGATACTTTTCGGATGAAAATCATGCGCATTGCGGATGCGAGGATTCGAACCCGTGCCCCCCTTCGCGCGTAGCCTCCTCTATCACCGCACCTCGTGCTGACATGTGCCTATAATGGATTTTGGTTCCCCACATATTATACTAAACTGAATATAAATTGATTGTTTGACGCCCTAAACGATTTCAAATGAAAAAGTTGTCAACTGCAAAGTTTCATAACTTTTCGAGATCTACAACTTTCATTTTGGTAGTTTCTCCATCCGAGGTCATTTATGACCTATCGGCCGGTGACCGGCCTATTTTCCCGATATGGCCCACAAGACGATTTCTAATTAAAAAGTTGTCAACTACGAAGTCGCGACACTTTTCGCGTGAAAATCACGCGCTTTGCGGCTGCGAGGATTCGAACCCGTGGCCCCCCTCGCGCGTAGCCTCCTCTATCACCGCACCTTGTGCTGACATGTGCCTATAATGGATTTTGGTTCCCCACATATTATACTAAACTGAATATAAATTGATTGTTTGACGCCCTAAACGATTTCAAATGAAAAAGTTGTCAACTGCAAAGTTTCATAACTTTTCGAGATCCACAACTTTCAATTTGGTAGTTTCTCCATCCGAGGTCATTTAGGACCTGTCGGCCGGTGGGCGGCCGACAAGCCTATTTGCCCGATATGGCCCACAAGATGATTTCAAATCAAAAAGTCGTCAACTACGAAGTTTCATAAATTTTAGGGATCTACAACTTTCATTTTGGTAGTTTCTCCGTCCGAGGTCATTTAGGACCTGTCGGCCACCGACCGGCCTATTTGCCCGATATGGCCCTCAAGACGATTTCTAATTAAAAAGTTGTCAACTACGAAGTCGCGACACTTTTCGGATGAAAATCATGCGCATTGCGGATGCGAGGATTCGAACCCGCGCCCCCTTCGCGTGTAGCCTCCTCTATCACCGCACCTCGTGCTGACATGTGCCTATAATGGATTTTGGTTCCCCACATATTATACTAAACTGAATATAAATTGACTGTTTGACGCCCTAAACGATTTCAAATGAAAAAGTTGTCAACTGCAAAGTTTCATAACTTTTCGAGATCTAAAACTTTCATTTTGGTAGTTTCTCCATCCGAGGTCATTTAGGACCTGTCGGCCGGTGGGCGGCCGATAGGCCTATTTGCCCGATATGGCCCACAAGATGATTTCAAATAAAAAGTCGTCAACTACGAAGTTTCAGAAATTTTAGGGATCTACAACTTTTATTTTGGTAGTTTCTCCGTCCGAGGTCATTTAGGACCTGTCGGCCACCGACCGGCCTATTTGCCCGATATGGCCCACAAGACGATTTCTAATTAAAAAGTTGTCAACTACGAAGTCGCGACACTTTTCGCGTGAAAATCACGCGCTTTGCGGCTGCAAGGATTCGAACCCGTGGCCCCCCTCGCGCGTAGCCTCCTCTATCACCGCACCTTGTGCTGACATGTGCCTATAATGGATTTTGGTTCCCCACATATTATACTAAACTGAATATAAATTGATTGTTTGACGCCCTAAACGATTTCAAATTAAAAAGTTGTCAACTGCAAAGTTTCATAACTTTTCGAGATCCACAACTTTCATTTTGGTAGTTTCTCCATCCGAGGTCATTTAGGACCTGTCGGCCGGTGGACGGCCGACAAGCCTATTTGCCCGATATGGCCCTCAAGATGATTTCTAATTAAAAAGTTGTCAACTACGAAGTCGCGACACTTTTCGGATGAAAATCATGCGCATTGCGGATGCGAGGATTCGAACCCGTGCCCCCCTTCGCGCGTAGCCTCCTCTATCACCGCACCTCGTGCTGACATGTGCCTATAATGGATTTTGGTTCCCCACATATTATACTAAACTGAATATAAATTGATTGTTTGACGCCCTAAACGATTTCAAATGAAAAAGTTGTCAACTGCAAAGTTTCATAACTTTTCGAGATCTACAACTTTCATTTTCTTAGTTTCTCCATCCGAGGTCATTTATGACCTATCGGCCGGTGGGCGGCGACAGACCTATTTGCCCGATATGGCCCACAAGATGATTTCAAATCAAAAAGTCGTCAACAACGAAGTTTCATAAATTTTAGGGATCTACAACTTTCATTTTGGTAGTTTCTCCGTCCGAGGTCATTTAGGACCTGTCGGCCACGGACCGGGCAATTTGCCCGATATGGCCCAGAAGACGATTTCTAATTAAAAAGTTGTCAACTACGAAGTCGCGACACTTTTCGGATGAAAATCACGCGCATTGCGGATGCGAGGATTCGAACCCGCGGCCCCCCTCGCACGTAGCCTCCTTTATCACCGCACCTCGTGCTGACATGTGCCTATATTGGATTTTGGTTCCCCACATATTATACTAAACTGAATATAAATTGATTGTTTGACGCCCTAAACGATTTCAAATGAAAATGTTGTCGAATGCAAAGTTTCATAACTTTTCGAGATCTACAACTTTTATTTTGGTAGTTTCTCCATCCGAGGTCATTTAGGACATATCGGCCGGTGGGCGGCCGACAGGCCTATTTGCCCGATATGGCCCACAAGATGATTTCAAATCAAAAAGTCGTCAACTACGAAGTTTCATAAATTTTAGGGATCTACAACTTTTATTTTGGTAGTTTCTCCGTCTGAGGTCATTTAGGACCTGTCGGCCACCGACCGGGCAATTTGCCCGATATGGCCCACAAGACGATTTCTAATTAAAAAGTTGTCAACTACGAAGTCGCGACACTTTTCGGATGAAAATCACGCGCATTGCGGATGCGAGGATTCGAACCCGCGGCCCCCCTCGCGCGTAGCCTCCTCTTTCACCGCACCTTGTGCTGACATGTGCCTATAATGGATTTTGGTTCCCCACATATTATACTAAACTGAATATAAATTGATTGTTTGACACCATAAACGATTTCTAATTAAAAAGTTGTCAACTACGAAGACGCGACACTTTTCGCGTGAAAATCACGCGCTTTGCGGCTGCGAGGATTCGAACCCGCGGCCCCCCCTCGCGCGTAGTCTCCTGTATCACCGCACCTCGTGCTGACATGTGCCTATAATGGATTTTGGTTCCCCACATATTATACTAAACTGAATATAAATTGATTGTTTGATGCCCTAAACGATTTCAAATGAAAAAGTTGTCAACTGCAAAGTTTCATAACTTTTCGAGATCCACAACTTTCATTTTGATAGTTTCTCCATCCGAGGTCATTTAGGACCTGTCGGCCGGTGGGCGGCCGACAAGGCTATTTGCCCGATATGGCCCACAAGATGATTTCAAATCAAAAAGTCATCAACTACGAAGTTTCATAAATTTTAGGGATCTACAACTTTCATTTTGGTAGTTTCTCCGTCCGAGGTTATTTAGGACCTGTCGGCCACCGACCGGCCTATTTGCCCGATTTGGCCCACAAGACGATTTCTAATTAAAAAGTTGTCAACTACGAAGTCGCGACACTTTTCATGTGAAAATCACGCGCTTTGCGGCTGCAAGGATTCGAACCTGCGGCCCCCTCGCGTGTAGCCTCCTTATCACCGCACCTCGTGCTCACATATGCCTATAATGGATTTTGGTTCCCCACATATTATACTAAACTGAATATAAATTGATTGTTTGACGCCTTAAACGATTTCAAATTAAAAAGTTGCCAACTGCAAAGTTTCATAACTTTTCGAGATCTACAACTTTCATTTTGGTAGTTTCTCCATCCGAGGTCATTTAGGACGTGTCGGCCGGTGGGCGGCCGACAAGCCTATTTGCCCGATATGGCCCACAAGATGATTTCAAATCAAAAAGTCGTCAACTACGAAGTTTCATAAATTTTAGGGATCTACAACTTTCATTTTGGTAGTTTCTCCATTCGAGGTCATTTAGGACCTGTCGGCCACCGACCGGCCTATTTGCCCGATATGGCCCACAAGACGATTTCTAATTAAAAAGTTGTCAACTACGAAGTTGCGACACTTTTCGCGTGAAAATCACGCACTTTGCGGCTGCGAGGATTCGAACCCGTGGCCCCCCTCGCGCGTAGCCTCCTCTTTCACCGCACCTTGTGCTGACATGTGCCTATAATGGATTTTGGTTCCCCACATATTATACTAAACTGAATATAAATTGACTATTTGACGCCCTAAACGATTTCAAATGAAAAAGTTGTCAACTGCAAAGTTTCATAACTTTTCGAGATCCACAACTTTCATTTTGGTAGTTTCTCCATCCGAGGTCATTTAGGACCTGTCGGCCGGTGGGCGGCCGACAAGCCTATTTGCCCGATATGGCCCACAAGATGATTTCAAATCAAAAGTCGTCAACTACGAAGTTTCATAAATTTTAGCGATCTACAACTTTCATTTTAGTAGTTTCTCCGTCCGAGGTCATTTAGGACCTGTCGGCCACCGACCGGCCTATTTGCCCGATATGGCCCTCAAGACGATTTCTAATTAAAAAGTTGTCAACTACGAAGTCGCGACACTTTTCGGATGAAAATCTTGCGCATTGCGGATGCGAGGATTCGAACCCGCGCCCCCTTCGCGTGTAGCCTCCTCTATCACCGCACCTCGTGCTGACATGTGCCTATAATGGATTTTGGTTCCCCACATATTATACTAAACTGAATATAAATTGACTGTTTGACGCCCTAAACGATTTCAAATGAAAAAGTTGTCAACTGCAAAGTTTCATAACTTTTCGAGATCTACAACTTTCATTTTGGTAGTTTCTCCATCCGAGGTCATCTAGGACCTGTCGGCCGGTGGGCGGCCGACAGGCCTATTTGCCCGATATGGCCCACAAGATGATTTCAAATAAAAAGTCGTCAACTACGAAGTTTCATAAATTTTATGAATCTACAACTTTTATTTTGATAGTTTCTCCGTCCGAGGTCATTTAGGACCTGTCGGCCACCGACCGGCCTATTTGCCCGATATGGCCCACAAGACGATTTCTAATTAAAAAGTTGTTAACAACGAAGTCGCGACACTTTTCGCGTGAAAATCACGCGCTTTGCGGCTGCGAGGATTCGAACCCGTGGCCCCCCTCGCGCGTAGCCTCCTCTATCACCGCACCTTGTGCTGACATGTGCCTATAATGGATTTTGGTTCCCCACATATTATACTAAACTGAATATAAATTGATTGTTTGACGCCCTAAACGATTTCAAATGAAAAAGTTGTCAACTGCAAAGTTTCATAACTTTTCGAGATCCACAACTTTCATTTTGGTAGTTTCTCCATCCGAGGTCATTTAGGACCTGTCGGCCGGTGGGCGGCCGATAAGCCTATTTGCCCGATATGGCCCACAAGATGATTTCAAATCAAAAAGTCGTCAACTACGAAGTTTCATAAATTTTAGGGATCTACAACTTTCATTTTGGTAGTTTCTCCGTCCGATGTCATTTAGGACCTGTCGGCCACCGACCAGCCTATTTGCCCGATATGGCCCTCAAGACGATTTCTAATTAAAAAGTTGTCAACTACGAAGTCGCGACACTTTTCGGATGAAAATCATGCGCATTGCGGATGCGAGGATTCGAACCCACGCCCCCCTCGCGTGTAGCCTCCTCTATCACCGCACCTCGTGCTGACTTGTGCCTATAATGGATTTTGGTTTCGCACATATTATACTAAACTGAATATAAATTGTTTGTTTGACGCCCTAAACGATTTCAAATGAAAAAGTTGTCAACTGCAAAGTTTCATAACTTTTCGAGATCTACAACTTTCATTTTGGTAGTTTCTCCGTCCGAGGTTATTTAGGACCTGTCGGCCACCGACCGGCCTATTTGCCCGATATGGCCCTCAAGACGATTTCTAATTAAAAAGTTGTCAACTACGAAGTCGCGACACTTTTCGGATGAAAATCATGCGCATTGCGGATGCGAGGATTCGAACCCGCGCCCCCCCTCGCGCGTAGCCTCCTCTATCACCGCACCTTGTGCTGACATGTGCCTATAATGGATTTTGGTTCCCCACATATTATACTAAACTGAATATAAGTTGATTGTTTGACGCCCTAAACGATTTCAAATTTAAAAGTTGTCAACTGCAAAGTTTCATAACTTTTCGAGATCCACAACTTTCATTTTGGTAGTTCCTCCATCCGAGGTCATTTAGGACCTGTCGGCCGGTGGGCGGCCGACAAGCCTATTTGCCCGATATGGCCCACAAGATGATTTCAAATCAAAAAGTCGTCAACTACGAAGTTTCATAAATTTTAGGGATCTACAACTTTCATTTTGGTAGTTTCTCCGTCCGAGGTCATTTAGGACCTGTCGGCCACCGACCGGCCTATTTACCCGATATGGCCCACAAGACGATTTCTAATTAAAAAGTTGTCAACTACGAAGTCGCGACACTTTTCGGAGGAAAATCATGCGCATTGCGGATGCGAGGATTCGAACCCACGCCCCCCCCTCGCGTGTAGCCTCCTCTATCACCGCACCTCGTGCTGACATGTGCCTATAATGGATTTTGGTTTCGCACATATTATACTAAACTGAATATAAATTGATTGTTTGACGCCCTAAACGATTTCAAATGAAAAAGTTGTCAACTGCAAAGTTTCATAACTTTTCGAGATCTACAACTTTCATTTTGGTAGTTTCTCCATCCGAGGTCATTTAGGACCTGTCGGCCGGTGGGCGGCCGAAAGGCCTATTTGCCCGATATGGCCCACAAGATGATTTCAAATCAAAAAGTCGTCAACTACGAAGTTTCATAAATTTTAGGGATCTACAACTTTCATTTTGGTAGTTTCTCCGTCCGAGGTCATTTAGGACCTGTCGGCCACCGACCGGCCTATTTGCCCGATATGGCCCACAAGACGATTTCTAATTAAAAAGTTGTCAACTACGAAGTCGCGACACTTTTCGCGTGAAAATCACGCGCTTTGCGGCTGCGAGGATTCGAACCCGCGGTTCCCCCTCGCGCGTAGCCTCCTCTATCACCGAACCTCGTGCTGACATGTGCCTATAATGGATTTTGGTTCCCCACATATTATACTAAACTGAATATAAATTGATTGTTTGACGCCCTAAACGATTTCAAATGAAAAAGTTGTCAACTGCAAAGTTTCATAACTTTTCGAGATCTACAACTTTCATTTTGGTAGTTTCTCCATCCGAGGTCATTTAGGACCTGTCGGCCAGTGGGCGGCCGACAGGCCTATTTGCCCGATATGGCCCACAAGATGATTTCAAATCAAAAAGTTGTCTACTACGAAGTTTCATAAATTTTAGGGATCTACAACTTTCGTTTTGCTAGTTTCTCCATCCGAGGTCATTTAGGACCTGTCGGCCACCGACCGGCCAATTTGCCTGATATGGCCCAGAAGACGATTTCTAATTAAAAAGTTGTCAACTACGAAGTCGCGACACTTTTCGGATGAAAATCACGCGCATTGCAGATGCGAGGATTCGAACCCGCGGTTCCCCCTTGCGTGTAGCCTCCTTTATCACCGCACCTCGTGCTGACATGTGCCTATATTGGATTTTGGTTCCCCACATATTATACTAAACTGAATATAAATTGATTGTTTGACGCCCTAAACGATTTCAAATGAAAAAGTTGTCAACTGCAAAGTTTCATAACTTTTCGAGATCTACAACTTTCATTTTGGTAGTTTCTCCATCCGAGGTCATTTAGGACCTGTCGGCCGGTGGGCGGCCGACAGGCCTATTTGCCTGATATGGCCCACAAGATGATTTCAAATCAAAAAGTCGTCAACTACGAAGTTCATAAATTTTAGGGATCTACAACTTTCAGTTTGTTAGTTTCTCCGTCCGAGGTCATTTAGGACCTGTCGGCCACCGACCGGCCAATTTGCCCGATATGTCCCAGAAGACGATTTCTAATTAAAAAGTTGTCAACTACGAAGTCGCGACACTTTTCGGATGAAAATCACGCGCATTGCGGATGCGAGGATTCGAACCCGCGGCCCCCCTCGCGCGTAGCCTCCTTTATCACCGCACCTCGTGCTGACATGTGGCTATATTGGATTTTGGTTCCCCACATATTATACTAAACTGAATATAAATTGATTGTTTGACGCCATAAACGATTTCAAATGAAAAAGTTGTCAACTGCAAAGTTTCATAACTTTTCGAGATCTACAACTTTCATTTTGGTAGTTTCTCCATCCGAGGTCATTTAGGACCTGTCGGCCGGTGGGCGCCCGACAGGCCTATTTGCCCGATATGGCCCACAAGATGATTTCAAATCAAAAAGTCATCAACTACGAAGTTTCATAAATTTTAGAGATCTACAACTTTCATCTTGGTAGTTTCTCCATCCGCGGTCATTTAGGACCTGTCAGCCACCGACCGGCCTATTTGCCCGATATGGCCCACAAGACGATTTCTAATTAAAAAGTTGTCAACTACGAAGACGCGACACTTTTCGCGTGAAAATCACGCGCTTTGCGGCTGCGAGGATTCGAACCCGCGGCCCCCCCTCGTGCTTAGCCTCCTCTATCACCGCACCTCGTGCTGACATGTGCCTATAATGGATTTTGGTTCCCCACATATTATACTAAACTGAATATAAATTGATTGTTTGATGCCCTAAACGATTTCAAATGAAAAAGTTGTCGACTGCAAAGTTTCATAACTTTTTGAGATCCACAACTTTCATTTTGATAGTTTCTCCATCCGAGGTCATTTAGGACCTGTCGGCCGGTGGGCGGCCGACAAGGCTATTTGCCCGATATGGCCCACAAGATGATTTCAAATCAAAAAGTCGTCAACTACGAAGTTTCATAAATTTTAGGGATCTACAACTTTCATTTTGGTAGTTTCTCCGTCCGAGGTCATTTAGGACCTGTCGGCCACCGACCGGCCTATTTGCCTGATATGGCCCACAAGATGATTTCAAATCAAAAAGTCGTCAACTACGAAGTTTCATAAATTTTAGCGATCTACAACTTTCATTTTGGTAGTTTGTCCGTCCGAGGTCATTTAGGACCTGTCGGCCACCGACCGGCCTATTTGCCCGATATGGCCCACAAGACGATTTCTAATTAAAAAGTTGTCAACTACGAAGTCGCGACACTTTTTGCGTGAAAATCACGCGCTTTGCGGCTGCGAGGATTCGAACCCGTGGCCCCCCTCGCGCGTAGCCTCCTCTATCACCGCACCTTGTGCTGACATGTGCCTATAATGGATTTTGGTTCCCCACATATTATACTAAACTGAATATAAATTGATTGTTTGACGCCCTAAACGATTTCAAATTAAAAAGTTGTCAACTACAAAGTTTCATAACTTTTCGAGATCTACAACTTTCATTTTGGTAGTTTCTTCATCCGAGGTCATTTAGGACCTGTCGGCCGGTGGGCGGCCGACAAGCCTATTTGCCCGATATGGCCCACAAGATGATTTCAAATCAAAAAGTCGTCAACTACGAAGTTTCATAAATTTTAGGGATCTACAACTTTCATTTTGGTAGTTTCTCCGTCAGAGGTCATTTAGGACCTGTCGGCCACCGACCGGCCTATTTGCCCGATATGGCCCTCAAGACGATTTCTAATTAAAAAGTTGTCAACTACGAAGTCGCGACACTTTTCGGATGAAAATCATGCGCATTGCGGATGCGAGGATTTGAACCCGCGCCCCCCTTCGCGCGTAGCCTCCTCTATCACCGCACCTCGTGCTGACATGTGCCTATAATGGATTTTGGTTCCGCACATATTATACTAAACTGAATATAAATTGATTGTTTGACGCCCTAAACGATTTCAAATGAAAAAGTTGTCAACTGTAAAGTTTCATAACTTTTCGAGATCTACAACTTTCATTTTGGTAGTTTCTCCATCCGAGGTCATTTAGGACCTTTCGGCCGGTGGGCGGCCGACAGGGCTATTTGCCCGATATGGCCCACAAGATGATTTAAAATCAAAAAGTCGTCAACTACGAAGTTTCATAAATTTAGGGATCTACAACTTTCATTTTGGTAGTTTCTCCGTCCGAGGTCATTTAGAACCTGTCGGCCACCGACCGGCCTATTTGCCCGATTTGGCCCAGAAGACGATTTCAAATTAAAAAGTTGTCAACTACGAAGTCGCGACACTTTTCGGATGAAAATCACGCGCATTGCGGATGCGAGGATTCGAACCTGTGGCCCCCCCTCGCGCATAGCCTCCTCTATCACCGCACCTCGTGCTGACATGTGCCTATAATGGATTTTGGTTCCCCACATATTATACTAAACTGAATATAAATTGATTGTTTGACGCCCTAAATGATTTCAAATGAAAATGTTGTCGACTGCAAAGTTTCATAACTTTTCGAGATCTACAACTTTTTTTTTCTTAGTTTCTCCATCCGAGGTCATTTAGGACATATCGGCCGGTGGGCGGCCGACAGGCCTAGTTGCCCGATATGGCCCACAAGATGATTTCAAATCAAAAAGTCATCAACTACGAAGTTTCATAAATTTTAGGGATCTACAACTTTCATTTTGGTAGTTTCTCCGTCCGAGGTCATTTAGGACCTGTCGGCCACCGACCGGCCTATTTGCTTGATATGGCCCACAAGACGATTTCTAATTAAAAAGTTGTCAGCTACGAAGTCGCGACACTTTTCGGATGAAAATCATGCGCATCGCAAATGCGAGGATTCGAACCCGTGCCCCCTCGCGCGTAGCCTCCTCTATCACCGCACCTCGTGCCGACATGTGCCTATAATAGATTTTGGTTCCCCACATATTATACTAAACTGAATATAAATTGATTGTTTGACACCATAAACGATTTCAAATGAAAAATTTGTCAACTGTAAAGTTTCATAACTTTTCGAGATCTACAACTTTCATTTTGGTAGTTTCTCCATCTGAGGTCATTTAGGACCTGTTGGCCGGTGGGCGGCTGATAGGCCAATTTGCCCGATATGGCCCACAAGATGATTTCAAATCAAAAAGTCGTCAACTACGAAGTTTCATAAATTTTAGGGATCTACAACTTTCATTTTGGTAGTTTCTCCAGCCGAGGTCATTTAGGACCTGTCGGCCACCAAGCGGCCTATTTGCCCAATATGGCCCAGAAGACGATTTCAAATTAAAAAGTTGTCAACTACGAAGTCGCGACACTTTTCGTGTGAGAATCACGGGCTTTGCGGCTGCAAGGATTCGAACCTGCGACCCCCCTCGCGCGTAGCCTCCTCTATCACTGCACCTTGTGCTGACGTGTGCCTATAATGGATTTTGGTTCCCCACATATTATACTAAACTGAATATAAATTGATTGTTTGACGCCCTAAACGATTTCAAATGAAAAAGTTGTCAACTGCAAAGTTTCATAACTTTTCGAGATCCACAACTTTCATTTTGGTAGTTTCTCCATCCGAGGTCATTTAGGACCTGTCGACCGGTGGGCGGCCGACAGGCCTATTTGCCTGATATGGCCCACAAGATCATTTCAAATCAAAAAGTCATCAACTATGAAGTTTCATAAATTTTAGGGATCTACAACTTTCATTTTGGTAGTTTCTCCGTCCGAGGTCATTTAGGACCTGTCGGCGACCGACCGGACTATTTGCCCGATATGGCCCACAAGACGATTTCTAATTAAAAAGTTGTCAACTACGAAGTTGCGACACTTTTCGGATGAAAATCAAGCGCATTGCGAATGCGAGGATTCGAACCCGCGCCCCCCCTCGCGCGTAGCCTCCTCTATCACCGAACCTCGTGCTGACATGTGCCTATAATGGATTTTGGTTCCCCACATATTATACTAAACTGAATATATATTGATTGTTTGACGCCCTAAACGATTTCAAATGAAAAAGTTGTCAACTGCAAAGTTTCATAACTTTTCGAGATCTACAACTTTCATTTTGGTAGTTTCTCCATCCGAGTTCATTTATGACCTGTTGGCCAGTGGGCGGCCGACAGGCCTATTTGCCCGATATGGCCCACAAGATGATTTCAAATCAAAAAGTCATCAACTACGAAGTTTCATAAATTTTACGGATCTACAACTTTCATTTTGGTAGTTTCTCCGTCCGAGGTCATTTAGGACCTGTCGGCCACCGACCGGCCAATTTGCCCGATATGGCCCAGAAGACGATTTCTAATTAAAAAGTTGTCAACTACGAAGTCGCGACACTTTTCGGATGAAAATCACGCGCATTGCGGATGCGAGGATTCGAACCCGTGGCCCCCTCGCGCGTAGCCTCCTTTATCACCGCACCTCGTGCTGACATGTGCCTATATTGGATTTTGGTTCCCCACATATTATACTAAACTGAATAAAAATTGATTGTCTGACGCCCTAAACGATTTCAAATGAAAAAGTTGTCAACTGCAAAGTTTCATAACTTTTCGAGATCTACAACTTTCATTTTGGTAGTTTCTCCATCCGAGGTCATTTAAGACCTGTCGGCCGGTGGGCGGCCGATAGGCCTATTTGCCCGATATGGCCCACAAGATGATTTCAAATCAATAAGTCATCAACTACGAAGTTTCATAAATTTTAGAGATCTACAACTTTCATCTTGGTAGTTTCTCCGTCCGAGGTCATTTAGGACCTGTCGGCCACCGACCGGCCTATTTGCCCGATATGGCCCAGAAGACGATTTCTAATTAAAAAGTTGTCAACTACGAAGACGCGACACTTTTCGTGTGAAATCACGCGCTTTGCGGCTGCGAGGATTCGAACCCGCGGCCCCCCCCCTCGCGCGTAGCCTCCTCTATCACCGCACCTCGTGCTGACATGTGCCTATAATGGATTTTGGTTCCCCACATATTATACTAAACTGAATATAAATTGATTGTTTGATGCCCTAAACGATTTCAAATGAAAAAGTTGTCAACTGCAAAGTTTCATAACTTTTCGAGATCCACAACTTTCATTTTGATAGTTTCTCCATCCGAGGTCATTTAGAACCTGTCGGCTGGTGGGCGGCCGACAAGCCTATTTGCCCGATATGGCCCACAAAATGATTTCAAATCAAAAAGTCGTCAACTACGAAGTTTCATAAATTTTAGGGATCTACAACTTTCATTTTGGTAGTTTCTCCATCCGAGGTCATTTAGGACCTGTCGGCCACCGACAGGCCTATTTGCCCGATATGGCCAACAAGACGATTTCTAATTAAAAAGTTGTCAACTACGAAGTCACGACACTTTTCGGATGAAAATCATGCGCATTGCAGATGCGAGGATTCGAACCCGCGCCCCCCCTCGCGCGTAGCCACCTCTATCACCGCACCTCGTGCCGACATGTGCCTATAATGGATTTTGGTTCCCCACATATTATACTAAACTGTATATAAATTGATTGTTTGACACCATAAACGATTTCAAATGAAAAAGTTGTCAACTGCAAAGTTTCATAACTTTTCGAGATCTACAACTTTCATTTTGGTAGTTTCTCCATCCGAGGTCATTTAAGACCTGTTGGCCGGTGGGCGGCCGATAGGCCAATTTACCCGATATGGCCCACAAGATGATTTCAAATCAAAAAATCGTCAACTACGAAGTTTCATAAATTTTAGGGATCTACAACTTTCATTTTGGTAGTTTCTCCGTCCGAGGTCATTTAGGACCTGTCGGCCACCGACCGGCCTATTTGCCCGATATGGCCAACAAGACGATTTCTAATTAAAAAGTTGTCAACTACGAAGTCGCGACAATTTTCGGATAAAAATCATGCGCACTGCAGATGCGAGGATTCGAACCCGTGCCCCCCTCGCGCGTAGCCTCCTCTATCACCGCACCTCGTGCCGACATGTGCCTATAATGGATTTTGGTTCCCCACATATTATACTAAACTAAATATAAATTGATTGTTTGACACCCTAAACGATTTCAAATGAAAAAGTTGTCAACTGCAAAGTTTCATAACTTTTCGAGATCCACAACTTTCATTTTGGTAGTTTCTCCATCCGAGGTCATTTAGGACCTGTCGGCCAGTGGGCGGCGGACAGGCCTATTTGCCCGATATGGCCCACAAGATGATTTCAAATCAAAAAGTCGTCAACTACGAATAAGGCTGGACGAAAAACTCGAAGCTCGTTAGCTCGCTCGGCTCGTGGTTAGCTCGACTCGGCTCGGCTCGGCTCGTTACCATAACGAGCCGAGCCGAGCCAAGATTTTAGCTCGTTAGCTATAACGAGCCAACTCGAGCCAGCTCGCGAGCGGCTCGCGAGCCAAACGAGCCATAGTTTTAGAAAAAAGTCATCATAACTTATATTATGTTTATATTACTTCATGTCTTGCACTCTGCAAATGGTTGATATATTAGCTCATACGAATATTTTATTCAATTTAAGGCTATTGGATATATTATTTTTATATTATTACTATTTTTAAGCTTTTGATAAATGCAAATATTAAATTTTGTATATTTTTTATAACTGGCTCGCGAGCCTAACGAGCCAACTCGAGCTTTTAACGAGCCGAGCCGAGCTGGCTTTCTGGCTCGATAAGATAACGAGCCGAGCCGAGCTGGCTCGTTATCCTAACGAGCCATAACGAGCCGAGCCGAGCCGAACCGAGCCGGCTCGTTATCCACCCTTAACTACGAAGTTTCATAAATTTTAGGGATCTACAACTTTCATTTTGGTAGTTTCTCCGTCCGAGGTCATTTAGGACCTGTCGGCCACCGACCGGCCAATTTGCCCGATATGGCCCAGAAGACGATTTCTAATTAAAAAGTTGTCAACTACGAAGTCGCGACACTTTTCGGATGAAAATCACGCGCATTGCGGATGCGAGGATTCGAACCGGCGGCCCCCTCGCGCGTAGCCTCCTTTATCACCGCACCTTGTGCTGACATGTGCCTATAATGGATTTTGGTTCCCCACATATTATACTAAACTAAATATAAATTGATTGTTTGACGCCCTAAACGATTTCAAATGAAAAAGTTGTCAACTGCAAAGTTTCATAACTTTTTTAGATCCACAACTTTCATTTTGGTAGTTTCTCCATCCAAGGCCATTTAGGACCTGTCGGCCGGTGGGCGGCCGACAGGCCTATTTGCCCGATATGGCCCACAAGATCATTTCAAATCAGAAAGTCGTCAACTACGAAGTTTCATAAATTTTAGGGATCTACAACTTTCATTTTGGTAGTTTCTCCGTCCGAGGTCATTTAGGACCTGTCGGCGACCGACCGGACTATTTGCCCGATATGGCCCACAAGACGATTTCTAATTAAAAAGTTATCAACTACGAAGTCGCGACACTTTTCGGATGAAAATCATGCGCATTGCGGATGCGAGGATTCGAACCCGCGCCCCCCCTCGCGCGTAGCCTCCTCTATCATCGAACCTCGTGCTCACGTGTGCTTATAATGGATTTTGGTTCCCCACATATTATACTAAACTGAATATAAATTGATTGTTTGACGCCCTAAACGATTTCAAATGAAAAAGTTGTCAACTGCAAAGTTTCATTACTTTTCGAGATCTACAACTTTCATTTTGGTAGTTTCTCCATCCGAGTTCATTTAGGACCTGTCGGCCAGTGGGCGGCCGACAGGACTATTTGCCCGATATGGCCCACAAGATGATTTCAAATCAAAAAGTCGTCAACTACGAAGTTTCATAAATTTTAGGGATCTACAACTTTCATTTTGGTAGTTTCTCCGTCCGAGGTCATTTAGGACCTGTCGGCCACCGAACGGCCAATTTGCCCGATATGGCCCAGAAGACGATTTCTAATTAAAAAGTTGTCAACTACGAAGACGCGACACTTTTCGCGTGAAAATCACGCGCTTTGCGGCTGCGAGGATTCGAACCCGCGGCCCCCCCTCGCGCGTAGCCTCCTGTATCACCGCGCCTCGTGCTGACATGTGCCTATAATGGATTTTGGTTCCCCACATATTATACTAAACTGAATATAAATTGATTGTTTGATGCCCACAACGATTTTAAATGAAAAAGTTGTCAACTGCAAAGTTTCATAACTTTTCGAGATTCACAACGTTCATTTTGATAGTTTCTCCATCCAAGGTCATTTAGGACCTGTCGGCCGGTGGGCGGCCGACAAGCCTATTTGCCCGATATGGCCCACAAGACGATTTCAAATCAAAAAGTCATCAACTACGAAGTTTCATAAATTTTAGAGATCTACAACTTTCATCTTGGTAGTTTCTCCGTCCGAGGTCATTTAGGACCTGTCGGCCACCGACCGGCCTATTTACCCGATATGGCCCACAAGACGATTTCTAATTAAAAAGTTGTCAACTATGAAGTCGCGACACTTTTCGGATGAAAATCATGCGCATTGCAGATGCGAGGATTCGAACCCGCGCCCCCCCTCGCACGTAGCCACCTCTATCACCGCACCTCGTGCCGACATGTGCCTATAATGGATTTTGGTTCCCCACATATTATACTAAACTGAATATAAATTGATTGTTTGACACTATAAACGATTTCAAATGAAAAAGTTGTCAACTGCAAAGTTTCATAACTTTTCGAGATCTACAACTTTCATTTTGGTAGTTTCTCCATCCGAGGTCATTTAAGACCTGTTGGCCGGTGGGCGGCCGATAGGCCAATTTACCCGATATGGCCCACAAGATGATTTCAAATCAAAAAGTCGTCAACTACGAAGTTTCATAAATTTTAGGGATCTACAACTTTCATTTTGGTAGTTTCTCCGTCCGAGGTCATTTAGGACCTGTCGGCCACCGACCGGCCTATTTGCCCGATATGGCCAACAAGACGATTTCTAATTAAAAAGTTGTCAACTACGAAGTCGCGACAATTTTCGGATAAAAATCATGCGCACTGCAGATGCGAGGATTCGAACCCGTGCCCCCCTCGCGCGTAGCCTCCTCTATCACCGCACCTCGTGCCGACATGTGCCTATAATGGATTTTGGTTCCCCACATATTATACTAAACTAAATATAAATTGATTGTTTGACACCCTAAACGATTTCAAATGAAAAAGTTGTCAACTGCAAAGTTTCATAACTTTTCGAGATCCACAACTTTCATTTTGGTAGTTTCTCCATCCGAGGTCATTTAGGACCTGTCGGCCAGTGGGCGGCGGACAGGCCTATTTGCCCGATATGGCCCACAAGATGATTTCAAATCAAAAAGTCGTCAACTACGAAGTTTCATAAATTTTAGGGATCTACAACTTTCATTTTGGTAGTTTCTCCGTCCGAGGTCATTTAGGACCTGTCGGCCACCGACCGGCCAATTTGCCCGATATGGCCCAGAAGACGATTTCTAATTAAAAAGTTGTCAACTACGAAGTCGCGACACTTTTCGGATGAAAATCACGCGCATTGCGGATGCGAGGATTCGAACCGGCGGCCCCCTCGCGCGTAGCCTCCTTTATCACCGCACCTTGTGCTGACATGTGCCTATAATGGATTTTGGTTCCCCACATATTATACTAAACTAAATATAAATTGATTGTTTGACGCCCTAAACGATTTCAAATGAAAAAGTTGTCAACTGCAAAGTTTCATAACTTTTCGAGATCCACAACTTTCATTTTGGTAGTTTCTCCATCCGAGGTCATTTAGGACCTGTCGGCCGGTGGGCGGCCGACAGGCCTATTTGCCCGATATGGCCCACAAGATCATTTCAAATCAGAAAGTCGTCAACTACGAAGTTTCATAAATTTTAGGGATCTACAACTTTCATTTTGTTAGTTTCTCCGTCCGAGGTCATTTAGGACCTGTCGGCGACCGACCGGACTATTTGCCCGATATGGCCCACAAGACGATTTCTAATTAAAAAGTTATCAACTACGAAGTCGCGACACTTTTCGGATGAAAATCATGCGCATTGCGGATGCGAGGATTCGAACCCGCGCCCCCCCTCGCGCGTAGCCTCCTCTATCATCGAACCTCGTGCTCACGTGTGCTTATAATGGATTTTGGTTCCCCACATATTATACTAAACTGAATATAAATTGATTGTTTGACGCCCTAAACGATTTCAAATGAAAAAGTTGTCAACTGCAAAGTTTCATTACTTTTCGAGATCTACAACTTTCATTTTGGTAGTTTCTCCATCCGAGTTGATTTAGGACCTGTCGGCCAGTGGGCGGCCGACAGGACTATTTGCCCGATATGGCCCACAAGATGATTTCAAATCAAAAAGTCGTCAACTACGAAGTTTCATAAATTTTAGGGATCTACAACTTTCATTTTGGTAGTTTCTCCGTCCGAGGTCATTTAGGACCTGTCGGCCACCGACCGGCCAATTTGCCCGATATGGCCCAGAAGACGATTTCTAATTAAAAAGTTGTCAACTACGAAGACGCGACACTTTTCGCGTGAAAATCACGCGCTTTGCGGCTGCGAGGATTCGAACCCGCGGCCCCCCCTCGCGCGTAGCCTCCTGTATCACCGCGCCTCGTGCTGACATGTGCCTATAATGGATTTTGGTTCCCCACATATTATACTAAACTGAATATAAATTGATTGTTTGATGCCCACAACGATTTTAAATGAAAAAGTTGTCAACTGCAAAGTTTCATAACTTTTCGAGATTCACAACGTTCATTTTGATAGTTTCTCCATCCAAGGTCATTTAGGACCTGTCGGCCGGTGGGCGGCCGACAAGCCTATTTGCCCGATATGGCCCACAAGATGATTTCAAATCAAAAAGTCATCAACTACGAAGTTTCATAAATTTTAGAGATCTACAACTTTCATCTTGGTAGTTTCTCCGTCCGAGGTCATTTAGGACCTGTCGGCCACCGACCGGCCTATTTACCCGATATGGCCCACAAGACGATTTCTAATTAAAAAGTTGTCAACTATGAAGTCGCGACACTTTTCGGATGAAAATCATGCGCATTGCAGATGTGAGGATTCGAACCCGCGCCCCCCCTCGCGCGTAGCCACCTCTATCACCGCACCTCGTGCCGACATGTGCCTATAATGGATTTTGGTTCCCCACATATTATACTAAACTGAATATAAATTGATTGTTTGACACCATAAACGATTTCAAATGAAAAAGTTGTCAACTGCAAAGTTTCATGACTTTTCAAGATCTACAACTTTCATTTTGGTAGTTTCTCCATCCGAGGTCATTTAAGACCTGTTGGCCGGTGGGCGGCCGATAGGCCAATTTGCCCGAGATGGCCCACAAGATGATTTCAAATCAAAAAGTCGTCAACTACGAAGTTTCATAAATTTTAGGGATCTACAACTTTCATTTTGGTAGTTTCTCCGTCCGAGGTCATTTAGGACCTGTCGGCCACCGACCGGCCTATTTGTCCGATATGGCCCACAAGACGATTTCTAATTAAAAAGTT
>CM039616.1:60814451-60839384 GCA_022457205.1 Saccharum spontaneum | reverse complement strand
ATCCCTAAGGACGTACTCTTCGGGAATCTCTCGTGGGAATTCCTGAGCAAAGAGATCCCACTGTAAACGCTTGTGCATGTGAGCGTTTAACCACATATTAACAAACCACCATGGGCCTCCCAGATTGCCGATGGGTTCGCCAAGTATAAGCTTCTGAGATACTTGGTGGAGAAGGTGGTAGGTTGAGCTCAGGAGATATCGGCCAAGTGGGAATCTGACACCGTTGGCCAAGAGTTCTGCTGCTGGGAGGAAAGCGTTAGTTGGTCCTACCGATCGTCCGCAGAAAATAAACTTTTCCAACCACATGTTCAGGAATGTGGCATGCTCCCTTTGATTGATGGTGCCAGTCTTTTGATACTCCTGGATATATCCCGTCCAGCCGCCGATGTTGCGTGTAGTTACTCTGTATTCAGCTTTTCTGCCGAAAATAAGGCCTTCATCGACAGTTGAGATGTCTAAGCCTGTGAGCATGTATACATCGGCAAGAGTAGGGGCACATGGGCCATGACCGAACATGAAGGTGTTGGTGGTGTCAGACCAAAACTGAGCAGCAGCTATCATCATGGATTCATTCTTTTGCATATCGGCAATGGACAGCCTGATACACTGATCTATTTTCCGTTCTGCCCAGAACACTTGCATTGATCTGTTGACCCTCAGAAACCAATTTTTCCACCCTTTGGTGGGTTTGGGCCAAGAACGGAACGTGTCTTTCCACAGATTCAAAGAGAAATTCTGAGATTTGAAGGGAATACGATTTGCCTCTGCATTAATCAAATCAGTTGGATCTGGGTCACCCATCGGACCTAAGCAATGGAGGGGAGGTTGATGGGTTGGAATCACTAGTGTGTTGCGAAGTTCCTAGGTTTGAAGGGCCAAGAAAATGAAAGAGAAAGAAAGATGTCAACTGTAAGAATTCGCAGGAAACCGAAAGGATTAAAGTAAAAGTAATGAGAGGAAGAACAAACCGCAGGGACGTCAAAGTTAACAGCCATTGCTTCAGGATGAGGGCACGAGCTGGGAACTTGAAGATGATGATGGTTCTGATGAGTTGAAGACGCGCGGTTGTTGGTTAGGGTTGCCGCCGGAGTGAGAATGCCAAAGGGTGGAGTTTGAAGGTAGAAGATGAACAGCCCGGAGGAATCTATTTATAGGTTATTTGGAGTAGGGATATTCTTGACTTATCTCTATGCCGTATGCGGATGGATCGAGGTGGTTCAGTTGGATATGGTAACTGTTCGCACGACAATCAAGGGATGGTGCAGAAGATTTGACGGCAAGTAATCATGACTTGAAGGATATCTTGATACAAGATTTTTCAGTTCTAAAAATGATGCATTGCGGTAAGATCTTGTTGATGGATTGTTATTTTGGTATCACAACCGTAGTTAAGGCAAAGAAGGTTGGAAAGTATGCGATATATATTGAGATACATGGATTGGATCTAGATTTGATTGAATTTGGTAACAAATCATGTTATGCTTGGAGAATGGGTTAAAGAAATAGATGATAGCAAGCATCAGTTGGAGTAAATTTCGGAGCATCAGTATCTTATACTCCGAAATTGGGGGGCATGTGTTGACATCGTTTTTAGCACGTGTCAAGATGATCAGGAAAGGCTAATCAGCAAGGGAAAGATTGCCGTGTAAATTGATAGCCAAGGAGAATAAGTTTGTTTTTAAGCGGTGACAGTGTATGAATTTAATTTGGAATGTTGCCGATGAGGTTAAGGGTGTTATTGCCGATGCCGATGGAAGAGGGTTTGGAGACTGTTGCCGATGAGATAAGGGAATGTACCGATGAAGGAAGGTATGAAGACTGCAGCCGATGAAACAGGGAATGTACCGATGGAAGGAGATCGAAGGTTGTTGTCGATGGAACAGGGGTTGTGCCGGTGAAAAGGAGGTCGATAAGAATACCATCGTGATTAAGGCGGACTATGGAATAAAATAGGAGTTGATTTCCTTGTTTACGATTAGTAGAGTCTGAGTTGTGTCAAAGTCATGTTCTTTTCCTTAGAATTGGATTTAGTGTCCTAGTCGTATTTGGTTATGTTTCTATAGATCAGGGTATAAATATAGAGTGAAGGGCAATGTAATAAGAGATCAATCAATATATCAAAAAACCAGCTTTTACTCTTATTTACATCTACTTTTCGGCGACTTCGTCAATTTGCATATTTTTCCTTTTTATGAGTTCTCATTGATTCGGCGAGTTGCATAGCTCTAAGTGCAATCTTTGTCGATCCTCGAGTTCCGCGTGAGTACCTCTTGGCCGTGACTTCCGGGCGTATCGCTGTTGTCAGGACCAAAGTGCTCGTATCTTCATCCTTGTCGATTAACAGGTCAAATCGACTGGCACGCTTTGGATATCGATTTCGGGTATTAGCCCTTTATGTTTGCAGATTCACTTTTGCATCAACACATACACTTTACCACGGTTATCTGCTTCAGATTTAATTAGATCCAATGGCAATTTATTATCCACCAGGAAGCTGATTGTCATAGTATGGCTGCCATGTGGGCTCAGGACAGGTTGTCAAGGGGAGCTTCAGCTACAAAAGGGAAAACAGGAGTTCAAGTCAAGCATCGAACAATTGAACACAATTCCTCTGCCTCTTAGTTACTGTTCTCCTTCCACCTCTAGCCTCCCTTCCTCTTGTACCCGGATTATCTACTTCCAGTTCTTCTAGATCCTTCTAATACCTTCTTCTAGCATCTATTCCCTTGCTTGCTACTTATTCCCAATTTCCATCTCGATTGTATCACATTGTTAGAGTTGTTGGTGAAGTAGCACATCGGTTGCTAACAATTGGTATCGGAGACAGTCGATTCTCGGTCTCTCACCATGAATCTGTCCCTCCAGCTTGTCTTCGACGAGATCCGCAGGACGTTGGCCGAGATGCACAGGAAGTTCGACGAGTCCGATGCCCATTGGGACCGGCACTTCGCTGAACTCGTGGCCACGAAGGAGCAGCAGGATGCTGCCGAGGACCTCCGCGTCGGTGTCCCCAAGAAGATCGATGCCATGGTGGTCGCTGACAACTGGGGTGGGCTGTTCGAGCAGCCTGCCCAAGTCCGCGAGGAGCAGCACGCCGACGGGAACCAGGATTCAGACGAGCGCGAGCCCACGGTCCTCCCCGACGACGCTGGCCAGTGGGCCCCTCCCCCAATTAAAATTTTTTTAGGTTTTTTTTTGCATTTTTTTTATTTCGCGCTTTGCCGAGCGTCGGGCACTCGGCAAAGGCTTTGCCGAGTGCCCGATAAACGGCTCTCGGCAAAGAAGCTTTTGCCGATCGGATTTTCGCCGAGGGCACTTTGCCGAGAGCTGCGCTCGGCAAAGACTTTGCTGAGAGCCTGGGGCCCTCGGCAAAGCAGCCGGCTCCGGTAGTGAATGCAACCATGCTCAAAACATATACCCTTACTTTGGCCTACCGGTTCCACTAAAAAAAACCCCTTCGGCCTACCGGTTGTGGGTGATGACACAAATATATACGGTAGGGGGAGTGGGGCAATAGAAACGAAAATCGCTGAAAGTTCGGTTAGTTTTTTTTTAAATATGAAACTTTAACTAAAATTTGAAATTGACAAATCTTATTCGAACCAAAAACAAATTGCATATATATATATATATATTTATTTATTTATTTATCCGAGGTCACTTGTTAGGATAAAATATCACGAGATTTTGAGCCCTGGCCCACCCACGCTAAAAGAAAGCAAAACATGCTTTCCAAAAACAAACGTATAAACAAAATGTAGAATTGGTTGACATACTTATCTTGTTCTTGGATCCGATTTGGTTCTTTTTAGAGACTTTTCCCACTCGCCTTGGTACACTATATTACTGATAATGGTAATAAGAAAAACCAGCCATTTCTTCGATCATTTGAAATGGGGTGTTTGAACTAAGGAATTTAATACGAAGTGGTAAGTGAGGCGAGTCTCTCAGACTATTCTATTGAACTAGTTGCGAATCAATACAGTCAAATTAATTCATGGACGCCTTAGTTCTCAAATGTCCAAACTGTGTCTTCAGAGCTAGTAAATTTTCAGTTTAGAACATGAAATTAAACTTACATGTGCCCCCTCCGATTAATAAACAATCAAAAAACGGGTAAAATAACGGCTACATATCCATCGATTGACTCGATCGGCCTCTCTGGCGTGCTTAACCGCGTGTGCATCAGGGTTACAGCTAATAATAACAGTATTTTGTCGTCAATGGCATCACGTGCATGCAGGATGAGAGACATTTGGAATCTGGACACCAAAACCAATCTAGACTATACCTAGTTTGATCTGAGTCTACTCGACTCTGATCTATATATACACAATATATAGTCATTTGATCTGAGTCTACTCTAGCGTGATTAAGAAGAAGCAAGTTCACACATACACAATTGGGCCGGGGGTCTAAACATCGATCGGTTGAGCTGTCACAACTGCAGGATACGCGCGCAATGGCATGAAGCACACCTGTCATGTCTCATCGCCATAGACATTTTGCCTGCCTGCCTGCAGCTAATACAGATGGAAGCAATGCAAAGCAAGCTCGAGTGATGTAACCATGACCTGGTCTAAGATGGACAGATGGTAGCTAGGAAACAGCCTGTTAAGTGTGGATCAGACACATAGAAAACTAGGATCATCAGGCTACTCTCATTAAGAGTTTTATTCAGGTTTCATCTGCATTTAAATAATTTGTTATATAAATATTTTTGATGGTATGGCTACATTTTAAGAAGATCGAGAGAGAAGAATCCAGTTTCACGAAGACAGAACTCTGTTGGATCACTTTACAACTCTAGATGAGTCTTTGAATTAAATGTCTAAGAAACAATTGAACGGAATCTCGTGCATTGAGGATGATCATTTCATCTATATTCCTTGCATTTTATCTTGCGTGACAGTCTTGATAATAACACTATAAGATTCTTCACTTGGGCCTTGTTTGACATAGCCTATCCACTAGCTTCATGAGCTTTTGAAGCTCTTTTGTACCAAATGGTTAGCCACCGGGGCACAGGCGGGTGCAGCTGCCAGGACACGCGCGGACGTAGCCGTTGCCGAGAAAAGAACGAAGAGGTGTCAGGAGAGAGAAGGAAAAAAAGTGAGAGAAATAGGATAAGGAAAGAAGTGAGGTATTTGTTTTTGTCGAACGGTTTACTAAAACAGTTTCACCTTCACTGGCGGAGCTGCCGGTGGAGCTGACTAAAAAAAGTATTTCATTTGTAAAGCTAAGGTGTGCTAAACAGAGCCTTTATTAGGGCATATATATTGTATAGAAGTATTATTGCTTGTAAGCTTGCTCATCTCTTCTTCCCTGGGCTAGTAGCTAGCTAGGTCAACAATCCGATCCGATCTCTATGGAATATGGATGGATGGATATTGGATAGTCATGGTCTGCGATTGCGATGGCGGGGTTCCTTTCAGGTCGTCCAGAGATGCCCTCGTGCACCATATTCTATTCTATTGCAGATGTTGTGGGCACTGGACCGTCCACCGGCAACACCGCGACATCCACAGCTGGCATGGTGCCTGTCAGTGCCAGCCGTACCCTAGAATCCCACAATACTATGCAACAATGCCAACATGCATCATCTCCCTTCCCCAAAGTCTACTCTATGTGCCTCTCTTCAAACTGCTCCCTCCCATATGTATTTTCAAATTCCTTCCATCCTCGGATTTCGACTGGGCATCAGGGCATGCATATGTATCTTGTTTGGTTACTGGTTTTTTGTTTTGTTTTGGGAGGGGTGGTTACTGGTTTGTTGGGCAGATCTAACATTGGTTCAGACGGGGCTCGAGCCCCCACTATCGCCACTGAATGTACGGTGTCCTCTTAAGCTCCCGCTATAAATTTGTTGTCACTAAAACTTAGAAGAGGCTTAATATAGAAAATAAAAAAGTTGAGCTTCTCTTAGGGAGTTACTAGCGCCCAGACGTCCAGACGGACACCCACAGCTGCTTGTTTCCCATGCGTAGTGAGCGGATGGCGCAGACCTCAGCTTGCTCCGAGGCCACCACGTGAGCATCGCGCCGCCATCGGCCTACCCGGGGCCACCACCTCCGCTGGCGTTTGCGTACTCGTCGGGTAGGATTTTCCGTCGAGCTCGAACTACCGCGGCGAGATGGAGGGAAGGGAAGGGAGGGGAGGGAGAGGAGACGGCGAGGCGCGCCGTGCGAGGAAGGCGTGAGGTAGGAGCTAAAGCCCTGCAGCAGACCACTGTTCGCCAGCCACCGGGGCCATTGCGACATGTGCAACACCCGACCTACTTTCGAAACATCCCGATGAAACATTTGCAACATTTGTCTGAAGAAAGATGAAACATTTGAAACATACGTCTGAAACACTTGAAAACCATTGCAATACGTACACAACATCCAAATAAAACACCTAAAACATGTGTGAAACATATGCAACATCCAGATAAACACACTTACAACATACATCTGAAAAAACAGGTGAAACATTGGGAACAAACATGTGCAACATAAGTGTACAACCATTGCAACATATGCAACACCCCGACCTACTTTTGCAACATCCATACGAAACCCTTGTAACATACCTTTGAAACAACTGAAACACTTGAAACATACACTTGCAACATGTGCTTTCCGCGCAATGTCACCTTACTGCTTGGACGAACCTTGTGGAGTTCGACGCCGGCGCGGAGCTCCATGCCACGGAGTGCTCGGAGGTCGTCGGTGCGAAGATCGTCGGTGGCACGGACCTCAGTGTGGCCGCGGTAGGCGGATGGAGTACGGCCGTGATGGGAGGCGCGAGTTCAGACGGCGTGCGGGCGGTGCCGGCGAGTGGCACAGGCAGATCTGTATTAGCGAGGCCGGCACGGGCAAGCAGAGTCCGTCCTGCGAACGTGCGACGCGTAGATGCGTAGATACAGATGAGTCCGTGCATGAGTGGACGAGACGGACGACCCTGACTTATCATTCTCGCTTCTCTTAGCATTGATTTCTTAATTGATTGGATGCAAAGATGCCAAGATATACCGTAGCTTTGATTGGTTTGAGGGACTATGTGAATGATTTACTACAATCGAGCTAGCTAGAAATTTCACAATACGTACTTCGATTTTCATCAGGCGCTTATATATATAAACAAGCAAATTCCCGTGTGCTCCGCGTTCCAAAGTATCGATTGATGAGATTGAGACGTCTGATCTCGGTCACTGGTTCATAATCGCACGGCCACAGAAGTCCAGCTAGAACCGTACGTACGTGCAGTACGTGGCGTCGTGCGTGGCGGGCATGCATGCGCGCGGTGAACATCCACATGCCCGCGTACTTGCACAGTTTTCAAAGCTGGCTGTCCTGTGAGGTTCCTGCAAGTCTGCGTGTGCTGTGCATGGGAGGCGTCCACTTCACAGAAGCTTCGTCGGTGATCCACCATCCAGCTGCCTGCTCAGCTCAGCTAGTCAGCTCTGCCGCCGTGTGCATGGCTTTTCAAACAGTGACCAGCACCGCGACAACCCAACAGCTCCAGATAGCTACCTCGTCGTCGTCCTTCCTCTCGACGTCCTCTCCTCCTCCATATATACACGCACACGCTTGGGTTGTCACCGAGCTCGATCAGTGATCATCAGTTCCACCGCGCCCGCAGATCACACAGCTAGCGAAGCCATCAAGACGTACATGTACGTACGGAGAGATCCATCGTACGTGACGACGACGAATCGATGGCGCCGACGACGACGACGACCGTGCCGCCGCCTGCGAGATCAGCGAGGTCGCTAGCGGTGGCCGGGCACGTGCGGTCGGCCAGCGTGCCGTGCCACACGCACCCGCTGCTGGCGGACGTGGACGACCAGCTCCTGGCGCTGCGGTCATGGACGTCCAACCCGGGGCCCAAGTACCCACTATCACTGGCACACGTCCGCGCGCTCCTCTGCGTGCTGGACGAGCTGCTGCGCCTCCCGCTGGCGCAGGCCGCGCTGTCCCGCGCCGCCGGCACCGCCGACTCCGCCGACGGCCTGCTGGACGGCTTCCTCGTCCTGGCCGACGCCTTCGGCACGTTCCTGGCCGCGCTGGTGGCGCTCCGGCAGCACGCGGCCGAGCTCCGCGCCGCTGTGCGCAGGCGCGACGGCGCCAAGCTGGCCTCGGCCGCGCGCGCGCAGCGGCAGGCCGGCAAGGAGCTCGAGCAGCTCGCCGCGGCTGTCGCGCGCGAGGCCGCCAGGTGCGCCCGCCCAGTAGCCACCGGTGCGCTGCTGAACGGCGCGCCCGCGGAGGCCGAGGTCGCGAGGGCCGTCGCCGAGGCCGTCAACGACACCGCGGCGGCCGCGGCCGCCGTGTTCCTCGAGGTCGGCGCCGTCGCCGATGCCGCGGCGGCGCTGGCGTCGCCGGCCTCGGCTTCGCCCAAGAAGAGGCTGCCGTCGCTGTCCAAGAGCAAGCAGAGGACGGTGCTGGGTGACGGGGAGGAGCGGCGGGAGGGTGCGGCGCTGGAGAAGCTGCAGGAGCTGGAGCAGTGCGTCAGGGAGCTGGAGAGCGAGAGCGAGAAGGTGTTCAGGAGCCTCCTGCAGACCAGGGTTTCCTTGCTCAACATTCACACGCCAACATTTTAGTTTACAGCTTAGCTTGGTGTGAATTAAGGTGGATAGAATGCGATGCATGCATGCACAGGACCTGAACAAAACCAAATAAAGCTGTATAATTATGTATTAAGATAAGAGGTTAGTATTTTTTAGGCTGCGATCATCAGTGTTCATGCACGAGCCAATGCAATACGTGCTTGTGTGTGTATGTGATTACAGCGGTGAGATAATAATAAGATTGGGTTCTTTTTGGCAAAATAAAGAGTATTGGTCCATGCTTACGCAAAATACTCTGTTTCATATATAGACACTGCCCTATTTTTAGAAAAAAAAGAGGTATTTATTCTGGTCTCTACATCAGCTGTGCATCTTTCCAAACAAAATTAAAAATTTCTGCCTCCAACCGAAAGAACTAGCAAAAACTCAAACAATACTTCGAGCACAAAGCACAAATTCAGACGACAAAAGCTAAGCATTGAGCCTATTAGAAAACAGACTCATGTGTTGGCAAAAATTGTCATGACCACTGTTTCCAACATACAGCAAATGCCCATTTCATAATTGACCGAATACTCTTCTTTTGTAATTGGGTCTAAAAGCGAATCTAGCCCTGAAAATATCCTTTTCCCTCCGTCCCTAAAAAAAGTCATTCTCACTTTCTAAAAGGTCAACAACTTTTAATTTTGACCAAATATATTTAACAAAATATTAATATTTATGATATATAATTAGTATCATTAGATAGATCGTTGAATATACGTTTATAATAAACTTATTTGGAGATATAAATGTTGCACGAATTTTCTATAAACCTAGTTAAAATTGAGAAAGTTTGACCTGCACGATTCCCATTGCGACTCTTTTTTAGGGATGGAGTGAGTATATATAAAATAATTTTTTTTGTGAAATACAACAACATTTCTACTCAATCAAATAGACCACCATATCACATTTGGCCCACCCAAATTTGGAGACGCTACTTTGGCACTATTGCTTGCAGCCAATTCCCAAATAAATTAGCTAATAAGTTCTGTGGCAGTTGTAAACCAAAAGTGACTTGAAGTGCTCTCCGAATGAATATAGAGACATGGTAGCCAAAATATATATGTTGGATAGTTTCCTTATTATGTAAACAACAATTTTCACTATCTTCCAATGTCTTTTGCTTTATAATTAAAAAATAAAAAGGCAGATAGTAGGAAACATGTCAGTGACTTGAAAAATTTTAGGAGATGTGCTAGCTACGCTCTTACCTCCACGGTTTTTTTTCCTCGAATACATAGAAGATTTGTGTATCATTGTATTTAAGAAAAAAAAGTTCAATCATACAAACTACGCTTCTGACAAGCGTTTTAGGAGGTCTTACAGTCGTATGCTAGACCATCCTAGCAAACAGTTTCAAGCTTCAATATTACATATATGGTCTACAACCGAGCTAAAAGCAGCGCTGCAACCTATGAGTTAGGTGTCACCATTGCTGGCTGCGCGGCCCTCCTTTTTGCATATGAAAAGAGCGCTCTTTTGCCGGCCCTGTAGTTGGTCTTACCTCCGCGCTAGCTAGGTAAGATTTCTGGCTCTCTCTATGATTGGGTATGTGCTGCTCCTAGTTAGCCAACTCGACAGCCGCTGGGGACACCCTTACTATCACATAGGATATCCTATACAAAAATACAAAAATTTAGGCCTGTAAACTTATGCACGCCTGTCTCTGTGTTTCTCTCTAGTCTCTTACTCTCTTCACACGTTTTAGAGACAGCTCCGTCCTAGGTTAAGCTCCTTGAAGCATATCATGCAAACGACGATTACATACATGTAGATCAATCTGTCGTCAGGCGACGCTGCTTCCACTTCCACACGCGCATACAAAAATATAATACGAGTAGTCAAGCATGCAAGCATGCATGTGATTTTGCATCGGTCTGCATGCTACAGATTAGCATAGAACCCAATAACCCATGCATGCGCGTAAGCATTCATAAGGTGTAAAACGTGCGCAGTTTTTGTTCCAAAAAACTGACAACTACAATGACACGCTGTCCAAGTCTCCATGCACCAAGCAACACTGCTATTGCTATATTTTTTTAAAAAAATGGAGAAGTGATACTCTGTTTTGCTTTCTACTCTGTTTCGCTGTCTGAACCGTGTTACAGTCTTGCAAAGCTGTTCTTTTAGCCTGGGAATGGGAGGGAGCCGCTGAAACCTGAGAGCAAGGAGAGATAGATAACGCAACCAAAAGCCCTTGGCATCTTAATTTGGGCCATTGGCCCATGCCACGCCCTGGCCTTCTCTGATCAGCCCATTCAATCTTTAGCGCACAGATTGCGGGCCGGTCAATCGGACATTCCCATCAGCCTACAACCATCACAGATTGATTGGAGAGTGTATGTTTTTTTCCCTGAAACACTCGCCTCTATGAATGAGCACATCACTTTCCACTCAAAAAAAAGTATCATTAATAAACCATGAAATAAATCTAGTATCCACGTAATTAGGATGACTAAGTTACACCCCAAGAAACTTAATCAGCTACAGCTGGAGAGTGCTTGTTTTTAGAGTCAAAGGGGGAAAAAAGATGAAACCATCTTATGAACATGAAGATCGGTCACACACCTCAAGGGTCGCATGAGGGTCGTAGGGACCGCTCAAGGATTGATCCGCAAGAAGGCCATCTTCAAGGGTCGCAGGAAAGATCGTAGGAAGATCGGTCACACAACCTTTGAACGTTGGGAAGCTAAAATTAGACGGCTTCACCAGGGGTTGGACCAAAAATATTAACAGGGCATACAAAAAGAGAAAACAAAATTGCTTGATACGTTGGATGAGTTAGACAAAAGACCATTGTGCGCGGAGATTAGCATTGTGTGGGTGTCGCCGTCAACTGTCGCTGTGCTAGGTCTTGTCGCCGACGTGGTCTCCCTCGCCGCGTCGCTGATCTCCGGCGCCGCAGATTCAGCCGCGATGCTGTCCCTGTTGCACCCTGGCTCCGTGCTCGCGGCTCCACAGTCGTCTGCGCCGCTAGATGCCGGGCATGGTGAGCAGACGTCGAGGCTAGGGCCACGGGCCCACCCCAGACGCAGGCGCGTCAGCGGTACAGTGGTGCTAGCGGTGAAGAGGTGGACTGGTGTCCGACGTGTGGGGAAGGAGAGAGGGATTAGAGAAGATCACATGCGGGCCCGCAGGCAGTGTCTTGGGGCATTTTGGCTCATACTAAATTAATGTAGCATGTATGTGGGCCCAATGTCGTTGGATACATAGAATATGGCATGGTTGAGACAATAGATGAATTGTAATGGCATGGTTCCGAATAGACAGGGACTGCGAATAGACAATTAGTAATGATAGTTTTTCAAACTTGCAAAATTGCAATGGCACAAATCCAAATAACCCTATGGCGCATACAAAATTAGTGAACCATCACATAAGATGATATCCTATACTGCATCCATACTAAAAAAAATGAAGTCATTTTGGACAGCGACATGGCCTCCAAAGCATAACCTTGACTTCTTATTTTTATAAAAATATTTATCGAAAAGTGATATATTTATATTTTTATGAAAGTATTTTCCAAGATAAATCTATCTATATGGTTTTCACATTTCCAAACTCAATAACTTAAAAGTTATTTATGATTTATATTCCAAATGTTTGACTCGAGCCTTATCCAAAAAGGACTTTATTTTTTCCTATAGAGAGAGCATAAAAATTTAGGCCTGTAAACTTATGCACGCCTATCTCTGTGTGCTTCCACTTCCCAATCACATACAAAAAATACAATACGAGTAGTCAAGCATGCATGCATGCATGTGATTTTGCATCGGGTTGCATGCTGCACAATTGCACATTAGCGTAGAACCCAATGCAATAACCCATGCATCATGCATGATGCATACGCGTAAGCATTCATACGGTGTAAATTGTAAAACGTGCGCAGTGTGTGTTCCGGAAATCTGACAACTAGTACTACAACGACACGCTCTCCAAGTCTCCATGCACCAAGCAACACTGCTATTGCTTTTATAACATTTTTAAAAAAGAAAAATCTGAAGGAGTGATATTCATACTCTGTTTTGCTCTGTTCTACCCTGTTACGCTGTATGAACCGTGTTGCAGTCTTGCGGACCAGTGATTTTGTGGCCTGGGAATGGGTGGGAGCTAGCAGCTGAAACCTGGACATGGGGAGAGCAAGGAGACAAATAGATGACGCAGCCGAAACAAAACAAAAGAGACCAGGTTCCTATCGGCTATCCAGCTGCCGACAGTTGCCTATCGGCCTTCCAGCTGCCGACAAGGCCACGGACGGGTCTGGCTCGTACATCCTAGTGGGCCTCGGCTTCGCCCAAGAAGAGCCGGATGCCGCCGCTGTCCTGGAGCAAGCAGAGGACAGTGATGGGTGACGGGGAGGAGCGGCGGGAGGGTGCGGCGCTGGAGAAGCTGCAGGAGCTGGAGCAGTGCGTGAGGGAGCTGGAGAGCGAGAGCGAGAAGGTGTTCAGGAGCCTCGTGCAGACCAGGGTTTCCTTGCTCAACATTCACACGCCAACATTTTAGTTACAGCTTAGCTTGGTGTGAAATGAATCAAGGTTCATGCATGCAACGCAAGCACACGACCTAAACATGACCAAATAAAGTTGTACAATTATTATTAAGAGGTTAGTATTTTTTTAGGCTGCGATCATCAGTGTTCATGCACGAGCCAATGCAATACGTGCTTGTATTGTATGTGATTACAGCCGTGAGAGAATAATAAAAGATCGGGTTCTTTTTGGCAAAATAAAGAGTATTGATCCGTGCTTACGCAAAATACTCTTTGTTTCATATATAGACACTACCCTATTTTTAGAAAAAAGAATAGGCTTTATTCCGACCTCGGTTAAGCTCCTAAATTAGCAGGAAGCTTATCATGCAAACGACGATTACATATATATTATTACATACCATGGACCAATTCTGCTAAAAAAAAACATACCATGGACCAATTGTTACATCCTGGCCGGACTGCGTGCATGCGTGCATATAGAATCGTAGATCAATCTGTGCGTGAGGCGACGCTACTTCCGCTTGGACCGCTTCCACACGCGCATACAAAAATACAATACGAGTAGTCAAGCATGCAGCATGCATGTGATTTTGTATCGGGCTGCATGCTACGTACACATTAGCGCGTAGGACCCAATAACCCATGCATGCGCGTTAGCATTCATACGGTGTAAAACGTGCGCAGTTTTTGTTCCAGAAATCTGACAACTACAATGACACGCTCTCCAAGTCTCCATGCACCAAGCAACACTGCTATTGCTATATCTTTTTTTAAAAGAAAAAAATATGAAGAAGTGATACTCTGTTTTGCTCTGTTGTACTCTGTTTCGCTGTATGAACTGCACATGGGGAGAGCAAGGAGACAAATTGATTTTTTTAAGACTCAGGAGAGAAATAGCTTTTTTTTTAACGCAGCCAAAACAAAACAAAGGAGAATACATCTTGGCTTGGCATGTTAATCTGGCCCAGATTAGTGTATGTTGTATTTGGGCCCTTGGCCCATGCCAGGCCCTAACCTTCTCTGAACAGCCCATTCAATCATTTGCGCACATATTGCGGGCCGGTGAATCGGACATTCCTATCAGCCTATGGCCATCACATATTGGAGTGTATGTTTTTCCCCGAAACACTCGCCTCTGTGAACGAGCCATCGCTTTCCATGTAAAGTCGAGAACTTATATTCGAATGACTAAGTATTTTTTTTATGAAATAGGAGGGGTTTTACCCCTACTCGACTTTATTAAAATGAGTTTGCCCGCAATGATCTTAATCAACTGTCGCTGGAGAGTGCTTGTTTAGAGTTAATTTTTTTTCGAAAGCCAGCATTTGCACGTGCTTCATTAAGAGGAGAAGGAACAAATTACAGCTCGTGCTAGCCACGGCGAGATGCCATAGTTAGCGGACCGGAGGAACACTTACAAGTATCACCGGCTTCAACGGTGGCGCGATAACGGTGTACTAACTAGGAAACAAATGAGTGACTAGAGAGAGGTAGGCCATTGCCACTAGGTAGCCAAGGCGACAGCGACGCAAGTGAGCGAAATCCAGCGGCGACCCAAGTGTCAGCCTCCTCCAGGATGAGAGTGATCAGCTGAGACAACGTCCTTGTGATCTGGTTGAAGGTCCTCCGATTGCGCTCCTTCCAGACCATCCAAGAGACAAAGGAGCACCAACGAATCGAAGCTGCGCTTGAAATCTTCGGAATGGTCGATCGCGCGCTCTGCCATCAATCTGCTAGACAAGCGAGATCAAACGGAGCCAAGTGCTGCAGCCCCACCCTGGACAGCAGCCTATGCCAGACCTCGCGGGTGAAAACGCAGGAGGCCAGTAGGTGGTCGGTGGTCTCGTCGTGCTGATCACAGAGCGCGCAAGCAGCATCTTGTTGAAGACCGTGGCATTTGCGACGCTCCGCAGTCCATAGGCGCCCATGGAGAGCAAGCCAAAAGAAGAATTTGACCTTAGGTGGCACCGCAGACCTCCACACATGCTTGGCTCCGACCAAGGTCGTCATCCCAGTGAAGTGAGCTCTGTATGCTAATGAAGCGGTGTAGTCACCCTTCTCCATCCATTTCCACACAAAACGGTTGGAGTCCAGCAGCGAAAGATGGACTGCTTCGAGCTTCTCCCATAGATGGACATATTCACAAAGCACCTAGAAGCACCAGTGATGTCCCGCGCCCACTGGTGGTTGAGCAGCGCATCCCTTACTGTGCGGTTACACTGGCGACTGCCGATCACACGGAAGAGGTTTGGAGCGAAGAGGCAGATTGCGCCATCTGGAAGCTAGGAGTTTGTCAAGAAGCGTGCGGTGGTGCCATCGCCCACCTGAACCGAGACAGAGGCGCTAAACATGGCGACCACAGCGTGTTCCGGTCTTGACGGTAGCTATGCCTAGGCTATGTCCGGTTGAGTCCGCCGCAACCACTCCCAACGTAGATGTAATGCGAAGCCGAGTATTCAGAGGTCGGGCAGCCCCAGCCCGCCATGTTCCTTAGGCGAGCACACAATGGGCCAAGCCACCTTGTAACGACCATCGGTGGAGTCAGTACTCGCCCACAGGAATGCTCTCCGCCTCTTGTCGATTTGCTTGATAGCCCATGCCGAGAGCTTGCACGACGTCGGGGCCAACCACCTCCTAGGCCACCCTGAAGAATGCCCTATTAAACCCATCCGGGCCGGGCGCTCTATCCGCTGGTGACTCACAAATGATTCGTGCGACTTCCTCCGCTGAGAACGGAGCAACCAGCTCACTGAGGTCTAGTTGCGGGATGTCTAGTTGCGACAGGTCAATGCGGTGTTGCCTTGTGAATGCAGAGCCAAGAAAACTATTATAGTAGGAGAAGACTATGTCAGCCTTAGCATCTTCTTCACTGAAAGTCTGGCCGTCATAAGAGACCGTGAACAGGTAGTTTTTGCGATGTCGGTGGCAAGCTTGTAGGTGGAAGTACTTGGTGCAAGCATCCCCTTCTTGCAAACCTTGTGTTCTGGCACGTTGCCTGGCCATAGACCGCACCAGGGAGCTCAGGCCAAGAACGTTGGCCTTTAGTTCATGGCGTAGCTCGAGCTCGCTAGGCGACAAGGGCTTGGTCTCTTCCGCGACGTCAAACTCATAGATCACGGCCCGCACCGCCGCTAGCTGTAGCCGGACATTGCCGACATGGGTGGCGCGCCAACTCCTGAGAGCCCTAGCCAGAGCGTGCAACTTTTGGTCCAGAGAGCGATAGGCGTCTGCATCGACACGGCAAGCCCCCCAGGTGACCCGCACGACGTCTAGGAAACCGTCAATCTTGGACCAGTAATGGTCGAACCGGAAGCGTGGCCGTGCCCATGGTTCAGAGTCAAGCACGAGCAGTAGTGATGTGTGGTCGGAGCAATCAGACGAGAGACTCCGCAATTGGTGACATGTGTACTGCTTCATCCATTCAATTGTGGCGAAAGCTTGGTCGAGCCGTTGTAGCGTGGGGGTGGTCTCTTTCGTTCAACCAAGTGAAGAGGCGGCCAGAGAGGTGTAGCTCCTCTAGTTGCGTCCAACGCGCTACGGAAGCTACGCATCAACCCATGATGTAGCCTTCCATTGTTTTTATCAGCAGCTCTATAGATCAAGTTGAAATAACTGCACAGTAGCCAAGGCCTGGGTAGTTGGCTCGGATGACATGCAACTCCTGGAGGAAGGCAGCCTTGTCCACACTAGCCGCAGGGCTGTATACGTTGGACATCCACCAAAGGTTCGCCCATACCATCCAGCGGTATCATTTTGACAGTGATGGAGAACCGGCACACGTAAGGGAGTGAGGCGTTCCAAAGATCAGGGCGCCAAGCGACAACAGCCCCCCAGCAATACCAACCGTAGGGAGGCTAATATAGTCGAAGTCGATCCCTGTTATGTCAATGTTCAGGGTTATAGAAAAGTCTGCGACCTTGGAATTTTGCAGACATACAATGGAGGCACACTGCTCATCGACGATATCTCTAACAACACTACGACACGCACGGCTATTCAAGCCACGTGCGTTCCATACAAGGATGTGATTTGCACTCATTGGGGAACCCCACTTAGTGACGATGAGTAGCAGAAGCTTAGTCCGACTCAGCGGCCGGCGTTGCCCAGCGTGCACCGCGCACGGGGAAGAGTTCGTGCATCGCTGCCTTCTTAGAGGACGACAATGGTTCCGCGAAGGTCTCGTGGAACTTGGTTGCAATTGCGGCATCCGAAGTAGAGTTGACCACGTCATCAGGTCTGTTTCGCCACTTGTTCATCTTCACCCGCTTCGCTTGCTTCTCCGGCTGTGGGTCACGGAAGGCCGACTTGGCTGCAAGCCTGTCGCTGCGCCGTGGCATGAAATCGAAGTCGACATGGCGTGTGACACGGGGACGCGGCGCGAATCGGATCAGGGTTTCTTGCAGCAGTAGCCTGAGGGAGTCAATGAACCCGGCAACCAGCGTGGGTTTTGTAGCTTGTCCGGCAACAGGCTGCATATCCGACGGGCCGGCGGCCGCAGTGTCTTCCATCATGATGGGGCCCTGGCTCAAGGACACCTGGGCCAGAGAGTCAGTTTGAGCGGCCTACGCTGGGTCATCGGCCTCTGCTGAGAGATTTGGGCCTGGGTCAGAAGGCAGAGGCCTAGGAAGGCACTCGCACTCACCAAGATCCCTGGCGCTGGCGCAATCCAGCCTAGCTACAGGGTCTTCTAGGAAACCCGGTCCTGCTGCCAGGTCCAAGCGACATATGGTGCGCGCACTCGCGAGCAGCGACTAGTCTTCGCGTAGTTACGCCACGATGAAGCCTTGGTCCCTGCCCGCTCAGGAACCAAGGAGTGAGGCGACATCATGGTACGGCTCGCATGGCTGCGGCACCTGGTGGTCCTTCTTTCTTGACTGGGAAGGTCGTGCGGCAGCTTCACATAACATGGGGTCCACGGATCTTCCCAAATCCGCATCTATCGGGCGATGGGTCAGCGGTATCCTTTACCCCCTGATAGCTTTTGACCGGGAACACACGGGTCCCGACCCCATGCATCGCCGACTGGTGGCCAATCGCGCACGGCACATAGCGCACCACCTCCTGTCGACCAACCGTGCGCAATGTGATGACCGAGCACGCAAACGAGCCGACGAGAATAGTCCACCGTGACCTGAAGGTGGGCCCGCGCCCATTGCCTAGTGAAAGCCCATTGTCATCTTCATCGTCGTCGTCAGGTCTGCCATGCTCGCCATCGTCATCAGATGTGTGCCGGGTGACAGACGAGTCTTGAAACTCAACGACGCGACAACTGACCAGATAGCAGAGGGCAGGATGCTCCGTCATGTCCACCAGCGCCTCAAGGACCAGTGGTTTCAGGATGGCCATGATCTTCTTATCCGACCGGCCTATTTTGGTAGTTTCTCCATCTGAGGTCATTTAGGACCTGTCGGCCACTGACCGGCCTATTTGTTCGATGGCCCACAAGACGATTTCAAATTAAAAAGTTGTCAACTACGAAGTCGCGACACATTTCACGTGAAAATCACATGCTTTGCGGCTGCGAGGATTCGAACCCGCGGCCCCCCTCACGCGTAGCCTCCTCTATCACCACACCTCGTGCTGACATGTGCCTATAATGGATTTTGGTTCCCTACATATTATACTAAACTGAATATAAATTGATTGTTTGACGCCCTAAACGATTTGAAATGAAAAAGTTGTCAACTGTAAAGTTTCATAACTTTTCGAGATCTATAACTTTTATTTTGGTAGTTTCTCCATCCGAGGTCATTTAGGACCTGTCGGCCGGTGGGTGGCCGACAGGCCTATTTGCCCGATATGGCCCACAAGATGATTTCAAATCAAAAAGTCATCAACTACGAAGTTTCATAAATTTTAGGGATCTACAACTTTTATTTTGGTAGTTTCTCCGTCCGAGGTCATTTAGGACCTGTCAGCCACCGACCGGCCTATTTGCCCGATATGGCCCAGAAGACGATTTCAAATTAAAAAGTTGTCAACTATGAAGACGCGACACTTTTCGGATGAAAATCACGCGCTTTGCGGCTGCGAGGATTCGAACCCGCGGCCCCCCTCGCGTGTAGCCTCCTTTATCACCGCACCTCGTGCTCACATGTGCCTATAATGGATTTTGGTTCCCCACATATTATACTAAACTGAATATAAATTGATTGTTTGACGCACTAAACGATTTCAAATGAAAAAGTTGTCAACTGCAAAGTTTCATAACTTTTCGAGATCTACAACTTTCATTTTGGTAGTTTCTCCATCCGAGGTCATTTAGGAACTGTCGGCTGGTGGGCGGCCGATAGGCCAATTTGCCCGATATGGACCACAAGTTGATTTCAAATCAAAAAGTCATCAACTACGAAGTTTCATAAATTTTAGGGATCTACAACTTTCATTTTGGTAGTTTCTCCGTCCGAGGTCATTTAGGACCTGTCGGCCACCGACCGGCCTATTTGCCCGATATGGCCCACAAGACGATTTCTAATTAAAAAGTTGTCAACTACGAAGTCGCGACACTTTTCGGATGAAAATCACGCGCATTGCGGATGCGAGGATTCGAACCCGCGGCCCCCCCTCGTGCGTAGCCTCCTCTATCACCACACCTCGTGCTGACATGTGCCTATAATGGATTTTGGTTCCCCACATATTATACTAAACAGAATATAAATTGATTGTTTGACGCCCTAAACGATTTCAAATGAAAAGTTGTCAACTGCAAAGTTTCATAACTTTTCGAGATCTACAACTTTCATTTTGGTAGTTTCTCCATCTGAGGTCATTTAGGACCTGTCGTCCGGTGGGCGGCCGACAGGCCTATTTGCCCTATATGGCCCAAAGGATGATTTCAAATCAAAAAGTCATCAACAACGAAGTTTCATAAATTTTAGGGATCTACAACTTTTATTTTGGTAGTTTCTCCGTCTGAGGTCATTTAGGACCTGTCGGCCACCGACCGGCCTATTTGCCCGATATGGCCCACAAGACGATTTCTAATTAAAAAGTTGTCAACTACGAAGTCGTGACACTTTTCGCATGAAAATCACGCGCTTTGCGGCTGCGAGGATTCGAACCCGCGGCCCCCCTCGCGTGTAGCCTCCTCTATCACCGCACCTCGTGCTGACATGTGCCTATAATGGATTTTGGTTCCCCACATATTATACTAAACTGAATATAAATTAATTGTTTGACGCCCTAAACAATTTCAAATGAAAAAGTTGTCAACTGCAAAGTTTCATAACTTTTCGAGATCCACAACTTTCATTTTGGTAGTTTCTCCATCCGAGGTCATTTAGGACCTGTCGGCCGGTGGGTGGCCGACAGGACTATTTGCCCGATATGGCCCACAAGATGATTTCAAATCAAAAAGTCGTCAACTACGAAGTTTCATAAATTTTAGGGATCTACAACTTTCATTTTGGTAGTTTCTCCGTCCGAGGTCATTTAGGACCTGTCGGCCACCGACCGGCCTATTTGCCCGATATGACCCACAAGATGATTTCTAATTAAAAAGTTGTCAACTACGAAGTTGCGACACTTTTCGAATGAAAATCATATGCATTGCGGATGCGAGGATTCGAACCCGCGCCCCCCCTCGCGCGTAGCCTCCTCTATCACCGCACCTCGTGCTGACATGCGCCTATAATGGATTTTGGTTCCTCACATATTATACTAAACTGAATATAAATTGATTGTTTGACGCCCTAAATGATTTCAAATGAAAAAGTTGTCAACTGCAAAGTTTCATAACTTTTCGAGATCTACAACTTTCATTTTGGTAGTTTCTCCATCCGAGGTCATTTAGGACCTGTCGGCCGGTGGGCGGCCGACAGGCCTATTTGCCCGATATGGCCCACAAGATCATTTCAAATAAAAAAGTCATCAACTACGAAGTTTCATAAATTTTAGGGATCTACAACTTTTATTTTGGTAGTTTCTCCGTCCGAGGTCATTTAGGACCTGTCGGCCACCGACCGGCCTATTTGCCCGATTTGGCCCAGAAGACGATTTCAAATTAAAAAGTTGTCAACTACGAAGTCGCGACACTTTTCGTGTGAAAATCATGCGCTTTGTGGCTGCGAGGATTCGAACCTGCGGCCCCCCTCGCGCGTAGCCTCCTCTATCACCACACCTCGTGCTCACATGTGCCTATAATGGATTTTGGTTCCCCACATGTTATACTAAACTGAATATAAATTGATTGTTCGACGCCCTAAACGATTTCAAATGAAAAAGTTGTCAACTGTAAAGTTACATAACTTTTCGAGATCTACAACTTTCATTTTGATAGTTTCTCCATCCGAGGTCATTTAGGACCTGTCGGCCGGTGGGTGGCCGAGAGGCCTATTTGCCCGATATGGCCCACAAGATGATTTCAAATCAAAAAGTTGTCAACTATGAAGTTTCATAAATTTTAGGGATCTACAACTTTCATTTTGGTAGTTTCTCCGTCCGAGGTCATTTAGGACCTGTCGGCCACCGACCGGCCTATTTGCCCGATTTGGCCCACAAGACGATTTTAAATTAAAAAGTTGTCAACTACGAAGTCGCGACACTTTTCATGTGAAAATCACGCGCTTTGCGGCTGCAAGGATTCGAACCTGCAGCCCCCCTCGCGTGTAGCCTCCTCTATCACCGCACCTCGTGCTCACATCTGTCTATAATGGATTTTGGTTCCCCACATATTATACTAAGCTGAATATAAATTGATTGTTTGACGCCCTAAATGACTTCAAATGAAAAAGTTGTCAACTGCAAAGTTTCATAACTTTTCGAGATCCACAACTTTCATTTTGGTAGTTTCTCCATCCGAGGTCATTTAGGACCTGTCGGCCGGTGGGCGGCCGACAGACCTATTTGCCCGATATGGCCCACAAGATGATTTCAAAATAAAAAGTCGTCAACTACGAAGTTTCATAAATTTTAGGGATCTACAACTTTCATTATGGTAGTTTCTCCGTCCGAGGTCATTTAGGACCTGTCGGCCACCGACCGGCCTATTTGCCCGATGTGGCCCACAAGACGATTTCTAATTAAAAAGTTGTCAACTACGAAGTCGCGACACTTTTCGGATGAAAATCATGCGCATTGCGGATGCGAGGATTCGAACCCGCGCCCCCCTTCGCGCGTAGCCTCCTCTATCACCGCACCTCGTGCAGACATGTGCCTATAATGGATTTTGGTTCCCCACATATTATACTAAACTGAATATAAATTGATTGTTTGACGCCCTAAATGATTTCAAATGAAAAAGTTGTCAACTGCAAAGTTTCATAACTTTTCGAGATCTACAACTTTCATTTTGGTAGTTTCTCCATCCGATGTCATTTAGGACCTGTCGGCCGGTGGGCGGCCGACAGGCCTATTTGCCCGATATGGCCCACAAGATCATTTCAAATAAAAAAGTCATCAACTACGAAGTTTCATAAATTTTAGGGATCTACAACTTTTATTTTGGTAGTTTCTCCGTCCGAGGTCATTTAGGACCTGTCGGCCACCGACCGGCCTATTTGCCCGATTTGGCCCAGAAGACGATTTCAAATTAAAAAGTTGTCAACTACGAAGTCGCGACACTTTTCGTGTGAAAATCATGCGCTTTGTGGCTGCGAGGATTCGAACCTGCAGCCCCCCTCGCGCGTAGCCTCCTCTATCACCACACCTCGTGCTCACATGTGCCTATAATGGATTTTGGTTGCCCACATGTTATACTAAACTGAATATAAATTGATTGTTCGACGCCATAAACGATTTCAAATGAAAAAGTTGTCAACTGTAAAGTTTCATAACTTTTCGAGATCTACAACTTTCGTTTTGATAGTTTCTCCATCCGAGGTCATTTAGGACCTGTCGGCCGGTGGGTGGCCGACAGGCCTATATGCCCGATATGACCCACAAGATGATTTCAAATAAAAAGTCATCAACTACAAAGTTTCATAAATTTTAGGGATCTACAACTTTTATTTTGGTAGTTTCTCCGTCCGAGGTCATTTAGGACCTGTCGGCCACCGACCGGCCTATTTGCCCGATTTGGCCCAGAAGACGATTTCAAATTAAAAAGTTGTCAACTACGAAGTCGCGACACTTTTCGTGTGAAAATCATGCGCTTTGTGGCTGCGAGGATTCGAACCTGCGGCCCCCCTCGCGCGTAGCCTCCTCTATCACCACACCTCGTGCTCACATGTGCCTATAATGGATTTTGATTCCCCACATGTTATAATAAACTGAATATAAATTGATTGTTCGACGCCATAAACGATTTCAAATGAAAAAGTTGTCAACTGTAAAGTTTCATAACTTTTCGAGATCTACAACTTTCATTTCGATAATTTCTCCATCCGAGGTCATTTAGGACCTGTCAGCCGGTGGGTGGCCGACAGGCCTATTTGCCCGATATGACCCACAAGATGATTTCAAATAAAAAGTCATCAACTACGAAGTTTCATAGGATCTACAACTTTTATTTTGGTAGTTTCTCCGTCCGAGGTCATTTAGGACCTGTCGGCCACCGACCGGCCTATTTGCCCAATATGGCCCACAAGACGATTTCTAATTAAAAAGTTGTCAACTACGAAGTCGCGACACTTTTCGCGTGAAAATCACGCGCTTTGCGGCTATGAGGATTCGAACCCACGCCCCCCCCTCGCGCGTAGCCTCCTCTATCACCGCACCTCGTGCTGACATGTGCCTATAATGGATTTTGGTTCCCCACATATTATACTAAGCTGAATATAAATTGATTGTTTGACGCCCTAAATGACTTCAAATGAAAAAGTTGTCAACTGCAAAGTTTCATAACTTTTCGAGATCCACAACTTTTATTTTGGTAGTTTCTCCATCCGAGGTCATTTAGGACCTGTCGGCCGGTGGGCGGCCGACAGGCCTATTTGCCCGATATGGCCCACAAGATCATTTCAAATAAAAAAGTCATCAACTACGAAGTTTCATAAATTTTAGGGATCTACAACTTTTATTTTGGTAGTTTCTCCGTCCGAGGTCATTTAGGACCTGTCGGCCACCGACCGGCCTATTTGCCCTTTTTGGCCCAGAAGACGATTTCAAATTAAAAAGTTGTCAACTACGAAGTCGCGACACTTTTCGTGTGAAAATCATGCGCTTTGTGGCTGCAAGGATTCGAACCTGCGGCCCCCCTCGCGCGTAGCCTCCTCTATCACCACACCTCGTGCTCACATGTGCCTATAATGGATTTTGGTTGCCCACATGTTATACTAAACTGAATATAAATTGATTGTTTGACGCCATAAACGATTTCAAATGAAAAAGTTGTCAACTGTAAAGTTTCATAACTTTTCGAGATCTACAACTTTCATTTTGGTAGTTTCTCCATCCGAGGTCATTTAGGACCTGTCGGCCGGTGGGCGGCCGACAGGCCTATTTGCCCGATATGGCCCACAAGATGATTTCAAATCAAAAAGTTGTCAACTATGAAGTTTCATAAATTTTAGGGATCTACAACTTTCATTTTGGTAGTTTCTCCGTCCGAGGTCATTTAGGACCTGTCGGCCACCGACCGGCCTATTTGCCCGATTTGGCCCAGAAGACGATTTTAAATTAAAAAGTTGTCAACTACGAAGTCGCGACACTTTTCATGTGAAAATCACGCGCTTTGCGGCTGCAAGGATTCGAACCTGCGGCCCCCCTCGCGTGTAGCCTCCTCTATCACCGCACCTCGTGCTCACATGTGCCTATAATGGATTTTGGTTCCCACATATTATACTAAACTGAATATAAATTGATTGTTTGACGCCCTAAACGATTTCAAATTAAAAAGTTGTCAACTGCAAAGTTTCATAACTTTTCGAGATCTACAACTTTCGTTTTGGTAGTTTCTCCATCC
>CM039616.1:60605961-60814351 GCA_022457205.1 Saccharum spontaneum | reverse complement strand
AAAAGCCATGCACACGGCAGCAGCTGAGAGCTGAGCAGGCACAGGTAGCTGGATGGATCACCGACGAAGCTTCTATGAAGTGGACGCTTCACATGCACACGCTCGCCACGCTGACTGCAGGCCCTTGAAAGCTGTTCAAGTACATGCTTTCAATAAAAGCAGAGGCAACTCGTTCTTTTTTTTAAAAAAAAAGCTGTGCAAGTACGTACGCGGCGTAGAGTTCGCCGCATGCATGACCGACACGCACGACGCCACGTATTGAGTGGCCGTGCGATTATGAACCAGTGGCCGAGATCACACGTCTCAATCTCATCGATCGATACTTTGGAACGCGGAGCACGGGAATTTGCTTGTTTATATATATAAGCGCATGATGAAAATCGAAGTACGTATTGTGAAATTTCTATCTAGCTAGATTGTAGTAATTCATTCACATAGAACTCAATGCTAAGAGAAGCGATAATGACAAGTCACGGGTATCCGTCCCATGACTCCCAGCCCGTCTGGACACACCTCTTCCACTCATTCACGAACTCATTCGTATCTACTCATCTGCGCGTCGCACATCCACAGAACGAAACTTGGTTGCCCATGGCGCCGACCGCACGCCATCTGAACTCGCGCCTCCCATCGTGGCCGTACTCCATCCGCCTGCCGCAGCCACTGCTAAGGTCCGTGCCACCCAGGGGTGGATCTACAGGGGGGCTGGGGGGCTCCAGCCTCCCCTACAGCTGGTGAATAATGGAAATATGGGGAGGGTGAGGGAGAAGAAGAGGTGGAGGAAAGAAGAAAAATGGAGAGAAAGAGAGAAAGAAGAAGAGACCAGCCCCCCTAAGCCCCCATGAAAGTTCGGTCATTGGAGCTTAGGAAGGAGGCATTGGACACTGGACAGAGGTTGAAGACGAAGGTCGAGCCAGCCATAAAGTTCAGCCCCCCCTAGGATTTTGTCCTGGATCCGCCCCTGGTGCCACCGATGATCTTCGCACCGGCGACTTCCGAGCACTCCGTGGCATTGAGCTCCGCACCGGCGTCGAGCTCCACAAGGTTCGTCCAAGCAGTAAGGTGACATTATGTTGAAAGCACATGTTGTAAGCGTATGTTTCGAGTGTTTCAGTTGTTCCAAAGGTATGTTACAAGGGTTTCGTATGGATGTTGCAAAAGTAGATCAGGGTGTTACATATGTTGCAATGGTTGTACACTTATGTTACAAATATTTGTTCCTAATGTTTCATCTGTTTTTTCAGATGTATATTGCAAGTGTGTTTATCTAGATGTTGCATATGTTTCACACATATGTTGCAGGTGTTTTATTTGGATGTTACGTACGTGTTGCAATGGTTTTCAAATGTTTCAGACGTATGTTTCAAACGTTTCATCTTTCTTCAGACGTATGTTGCAAATGTTTCATCTGGATGTTTCGAAAGTAGATCGGGTGTTGCACATGTCGCAATGGCGCCGGTGGCTGGCGAATAGTGGCTTGCCGCAGGGCTTCAGCTCCTACCTCGCGCCTTCCTCGCACGGTGCGCCTCGCCGTCTCCTCTCCCTCCCCTCCCTTCCCTTCCTTCCATCTCACAGTGGCAGTTCGAGCTCGATGGAAAATCCTACCTGACGAGTACACAAAGGCCAGAGGAGGTGGTGGCCCCGGATGGGCCGACGGCGGCACGATGCTCGCGTGATGGCCCCGGAGCAAGCTGAGGTTCGCGCCATCCACTTGCTACGCATGGGAAACAAGCAGCTGCGGGCGTCCGTCCGGACGTTCGAGCGCCAGTAACGCCCTAAGAGAAGTTCATCTTTTTTATTTTCTATATTAGGCCTCATCTAAGTTTTAGTGACTACAAATTTATAGCGAGAGCTTAAGAGGGACTCCGTACATTCAGCGGCGATAGCGGAGGCTCGAGCCCCAGCCGACCCAATGCTAGATCTGCCCAACAAACCAATATAACCACCCCTCCCAAAACAAAACAAAAAACCAGTAACCAAACAAGATACATATGCATGCCCTGATGCCCAGTCGAAATCCGAGGATGGAAATAATTTGAAAATACATACGGGAGGGAGCAGTTTGAAGCGAGGTACATACAGTAGACTTTGGGGAAGGTAGAAAATGCATGTTGGCGTTGCATAGTATTGTGGGATTCTAGGGTACGGCTGGCAGGCACCGTGCCAGCTGTGGATGTCGCGGTGTTGCCGGTGGACGGTCCAGTGGCCACAAAGCCCGGCCCACAACATATGCAATGAAATGAATATGGTGCACGAGGGCATCTCTCATCTCATCTGGACGACCAGAAAGGAACCCCACGCCATCGCAATCGCAGACCATTGCTATCCATCCATATTCCATAGAGATCGGATCGCACTGTTGACCTAGCTAGCTACTAGCCCAGGAAAGAAGAGAAGAGCAAGCTTACAAGCAATACTCCTATACAATATGAGGCCACTACCCTAAAGGCTCTTTTTATTAGCACACATCAGCGTCCGTTCTAAATTATAAGACGTTTTAGATTTTCTAGATATATTGTATTTGCTATGTACATAGATATACACTATGTCTAGAAACATCGTAAAAGCAATGTATCTAGAAAAGCCACAACGTTTTATAATTTGAAATAAATTTAGTACTTATTTTAGCTCCACAAGCAGCTCTACTAGTAAAAGTGAAACTGTTTTAGTAAACCGTTTTAAAAACAAATACCTCATAGTAGATAGAAATGATAAAATATCCAAATTACTCTTATCTTTTGTCCTCCTCCCTCCTATTTCTATCACTTCTTTTCTTCTCTCTCCTGACACCTCTCTTTGTTCTTCTCGTGACAACGGCTACGCTTGCGCGTGTCTCGGTAGCTGCGCCTGCTCGTGCCACAGTGGTTGAGCTTGCTGGCTGTCCCAACAGCTGAGCCCTCATGTGCCCAGGTGGCCAAGCCCGCTCGTGCCTTGGCGACCACACCCCAGCGGCCGTGCCCGCTCGTGCCCTGGCAACCACACCCCGGTGGCCGTGCCCGCTCGCTCCTCGACGGTCGCGCCCAACATGCCAGCGTGTCGTCATCCTTCCCACAGGTGAAGCTCTTATTTTCAGCTTTATCGCATCCCAATCTTACGTGAGACTAGGTTTTCAAAAGTTTCACATGTGAAGTTGTTTGAAAATAGACCTATTTGGCACAAAACAACTTCAAAAATCTTATGAAGCTGGTGGATAAGCTGAGTTAAATGGGACCTAAGTGAATAGTGTTGCAGCGTTATTATCAAGAGAATGTCATGCCAGAGATAAAATGCAAGGAATATAGATGAAATAATCATTCAATGCACGATTCTATTCTATTGTTTCTTAGACATTTAATTTAATGACTCATTTAGAGCTAAAAACCGTGCCAACGGAGTTTCGTCTTCATGAAACTGGATTCTTCTCTCTTCTAAAAAATGTAGCCATACGATCAAAAATGTTTATGTAACAAATTATTAAATGAGGATGGAACCTGAGTAAAACCCTCAATGAGAATAGCCTGATGATCCTAGTTTTCTATGTGCCTGATCCACACTTAACAGGCTGTTTCCTAGCTACCATCTTAGACCAGGTCATGGTTACATCACTCTCGAGCTTGCTTGCATTGTTTCCATCTGTATTAGCTGCAGGCAGGCAGATGGCGATGAGACATGACAGGTGTGCTTGCCATTGCGCGCGTATCCTGCAGCTGTGACAGCTCAACCGATCGATGTTTAGACCCCCAATTGTGTATGTGTGAATTTGCTTCTTCTTAATCACGCTAGAGTAGACTCAGATCAAACGACTTTGGGTGTGTTTAGCTGCCCCTGTAAATTTTTTGGAAGCACAGTAACTCTTTCATTTGTATTTGGTAATTAGTGTCCAATCATGGACTAATTAGGTTCTAAAGATTCGTCTCGTGATTTACAACCAAACTGTGTAATTAGTTATTTTTTATCTATATTTAATGTTCCATGCATACGTCTAAAGATTCGATGTGACAAGAAATCTTGTAAAATTTTTGAAATTTCGAAGGAACTGTATATATAGATCAGAGTGGAGTAGACTCTGATCAAACTAGAGTAGACTCTAGGGGCGTGTTTGGTTAGCTTCTCAGATCAGCCAGGCTGTACCTGGGCAGCCAGGCTGCAGGTAGCCAGGCCGAGCGCATGCACATGGCCGGTGTTTGGTTATCGTACTCACAGAGCCTGCCTGTTCAGAGATTTCGTTTGGTTCACTGCATGCTAGCATCGGCTGTCTCACTGACATGTCCCGTTTGCATGCTTGCTGCGCTCGCGCGAGCCTAGCCGCGGAGGAACGAGGATTTTTGGCGTATGAATTGAGCCTGGCTCACGAGAGAATCTTGCACCGCATGGGACAGGCCCCAACCTCCAACCAGCCAACCAAACGCTCAGCAGCTGCATCCGTAGAGCCTGGCCGTGGCGTATGCAGGTAACCAAACACGCCCTAGGTGTAGTCTAGATTGGTTCTGGTGTCCAGATTCCAGATGTCTCTCATCCTGCATGCACGCGATGCCATCGACGACAAATGTTACTATTTTTAATTAGCTGTAACTCTGATGCACACGCGGTTAAGCGCGCTAGAGGCCGAGTCAATAGATGGATATGCATGTAGCCGTTATTTTTGCCCGTTTTGATACATTGTTTAAATCGGAGGAGACACATGTGGGTTTAATTTCACGTTCTTTCTAAACTGAAAATTTACTAGTAGCTCTGAAGGCACTGTTTGGACATTGAGAATACAGGGTTTAATATCACGTTCTTTCTAAACTGAAAATTTATTAGTAGCTCTGAAAATTTCACGTTCTTTCTAAACTAAAAACATTCTTTCTAAACCCTGTTCGTTTGAGCTATTCAGCGAAACCAACAACCATCCAGCAGTGTTTTTCTCTCACAATAAACCAGCGAACGGTACTTTTAGCCACAATAAGCCAGCGAACCATCCAACAGTTTTTTTTATATAACAAAATTTTAGAACTTTCCTGAGTTTTTCCCTTATAAACTTTTTTCATAATTTCAGTTCATATAATAGGAAGCTACAGAACAGAGGCTTTTAAAAATAAAGATCTACAACAGGTATAGCATCATTCAAACAAATCCTTGAAGATAATCTTCATCAATTAGTCTCACTGCTTAAAATTAAGTGTAGGTAGTGGGATCGTGGGGTTCGACGACAGAATAGTGGCCTTATTGGTCACGACACAATAGACTGCACATGGATTAAGTTTATGAGGTGATAATAACTACTGTATTATTGCCTCGAAAAAAAAGTACTGTATTATTGGTGAGGAAGATACTCCGGATATGATTAAAATTTAAAAGTACAATATTATATTTATTCCATTTTGTGTGATTACGTTGGCTTAAGCTACTGACTACAAAATCAGATAATTAATGCCCTCCTAATAATTACAGTACAGTTTTTAGCCATTTATTTTGTCCGGGGCTATGATTTTTGACTGATGAATTTCTGTGTTATTTTCAACTGCCTGCGGATACTGCTGAGATCAAAGTAAACAATATAGTATATACACTACTGGAGCCGGCGGCTTTGCCGAGGGCTCCAGGCTCTCGGCAAAGCCTCTCAGACCCTCGGCAAAGGCTTTGCCGAGAGCAGCTCTCAGCAAAGCTGCCTCGGCAAAAACCCGATCGGCAAAGCCTTCTTTGCCGAGAGCCGTTTATCGGGCTCTCGACAAAGCCTTTGCCGAAAGCCAGCGCGGCTCTCGGCAAAGAAAAGGCGCCGTTAACGGGCCTGCCTTCTTTGCCGAGAGCATATTTGGCTGGCTCTCGGCAAAGAGTTTTCTTTTTTTTTGGAAAAACTCTTTGCCGAGAGCCAGTCCCTCCAGGCTCTCGGCAAACATTTTCTTTTTTAAAAAAAAATCTCTGCCGAGAGTCTTGCTGTCCTGGCTCTCAGCAAAATATTTTCTTTTTTTTAAAAAAACCTCTTTGCTGAGAGCAAGTACGGCCAGGCTCTCGGCAAAGCCTATCCTTTGCCGAGTGCAACGGTCATTGCGCTCGGCAAAGCTGGGAAATAGGTATTTTTGCAGCCTTGTTTCCCAGCTTTGCCAAGTGCAATGACCATTGCACTCGGCAAAGGCAGCCTTTGCTGAGAGCAACCCTTGGCAAAGTGGGAAATTTTGTTTTTTTCTTCTAATTTTTCATTTCATTACACATACAAATCACATTCATCACATATAAATCACATTCATAACGTATAAACACATATATCACATGTACATATCACATTCATCACATATATGTCACGTTCACATACACCACGCATATAGCACATTCATCACAATATTAGAACCAAACGAAAGTTAATCATCACAAGTTATCATCGAAACATAATAAGTTTTCATTCTAAAGTTCACAATCTACTAGAGACGACACTTTAAACACACTCATGGCTAACCTTGCCCTGGCCACCCCGGAGAAGCAGTCCCGCCTTGACCCCCGGGCGTGTTCCAGCCAGGCGCTTGCGGGTTGTTCGAACCCGCCGACGGAGGCTGCAAAAATTAGATGTCTATATCAGACAAGCAAATGCAGAAACAAAACACTGAGGAATCGATACTCACAGGAGTATCATCCGCGTTCTGAGATGGCGGTGGAGGAGCCATGAGCGTCGCGGGCACCTGCATGCCCTGGGAGGCCATGAACGTGATGAGATCTTGCATCTGCTTAGCTTGGGCCTCCAACCGGGCCTCCATCTGGGACCGCATCTGGGCCTCGACAAGCTGGCGCTCCTCCCTTTCTCTTTCCAGGCGGGCCTGCGATAATACAAAGGGAATGTTAGAACAATGCAAACATTTAAATATCAATGTACGACGAGTAACACAAAAATAACCTCGAGCTCGGCGACCCGCAACTGCGAAGGCGACGGGCGTGGGCGTATGGGGACGCTCCCGCTCGTGGTCTGTGCTCGGAGCCGAGACAGAGTGAGAGTGGAGGACGAGTCGATGATGCCGTCGCCAAGCCAATACCGCCCGTGCTTCTTCCCTCCTGCGACCCTCATCACGAGGCTTCCGTCTAGGTCCTCACTGGCCAGATCAAAGTCGGCCCCATGGACCGCTCTTGCCGCCTCTGTGTAGTCAGTGAGGTGGGTGTGGACGCTGGAGTTGGAGTATGCCTCGGGGGGGTCGTCGGGGTTGTAGGAGGTCTCCGGTGCGGTGGCCTTGCCCTTGTGGGACATGGCGTATGCCATGAACGTGCTGCAAGGTTGGCCACCGTGTGACGCCGTCTGCGAGGAAGACAACAAGATGATTAGTAATTAGGCAACATTTGAGCGTTACAATACGTAAAGTGTTTCACGTACCCAAGCTTGTGCGTACTCGGCGAGGTTGCGGTTGCCCTGGTGGTGTGGTACACCTGGCATCTACAGACACGCCTTCCGGGCCTCGGCGTGCTGGGCGGTCCACTCTTCAGAGAGCCACCGGTCCACGATCATCTCCCAGCACTCGGGAAACGACTAGTACCATTGGGGGACCATCTGCACATCATCAAGTATTTCACATATAAGCGTCAGATGAAATGAGCATAGCTTAATCTCAAAAGGAATCACTTACCTGAATGTACTGCGCCCGGCTCAGCGTCATGCCTCTCGCCTCAACCTTCGACACCCTCCATCCTTCGACCGTGGCGTTGTAGTTGACGATAGCCTGAAGTCTCGCCTCGTAGATGATGTCGGTGACGAGCTTCCTGCAGGACCTTGTACTCACCACCTCCGCCTGTGCCTCCTTCCCCTGCTCGCACCTATAGAAGTCCTGCATACAGATGCAATACAAACTCTAAGTAATTCAAGAAAAGTACGATGAATGTGATGTTGTGTGACGAAGACTTACCCACAGCTCCGCTCTGACCCTCGCCGTCTTGTTTGGGTAGTCCGGGTCTGGGGCGACGGTGTAGTGGTCAAAGGTGTACGTCGGCTCTGTCTTCCCGGCATACTGTACTATGCCGGGGTAGTGCTCTCGGCACAAGAGACCCAGGATGCCATTGGGTTTGCGGCCGCGACCCTCCACAAACTTCCAATGCATGCACAAGTGATACAGAAAGATTATTAGTTTCTATTTCAATTTTGAACATATCATATGAATGAGTAGTTAAAACATGTACCTTTGTCCAACGGGATGGATCACTGGGCGTTGGTGAAGTGGTATCGGTCGGGCCGGGAGGCTGGCGGGACCTCGCAAGTAGGGCGTGGACGCCCCTGAGGCAGCCGAACCCTCGTCTGCCTCGGTCGACGGCTCATCCTCCTGCTCGGGGTCCTCCTGCCCCTCGTCCGCCTGAGCCTCGGCCTCGGGCGTGGCCGGCACCTCGTCCTCCGGTGGAGTCGGCTCCCTCCGGCGGTGACCCCTCCTTTGCCGAGGTGGCCCGTCGTCCTGCGAGGCCCGGTACAAGGAGCTCATCTTGACGTCGCATGTGATATCTTGTTATCACATGTAAAGATCTCAGGGTTTCAACCATTTTACGGCGCAACTTGCTTCAAGCATTTTCAAAAAAAATTTATAGCTTCTACATGCGATGTCAAGGCCTCCCGTCCATTTTCATGATTTTCCGACTCCGTTCACATTTTATATATTTTTAAATCAAATCTCACGCAACTTGGTCGCCATGTCGCGTGCACGAGATGGTCGAGTTTCCGCGTCTGTCCCTAGATACGGCGTCGAAATACCCTTGGAAGCATGAATATCATTTTTTGAATCGCTGAGATTCATTATTTCATGCACCTGCAGTTTAAATGTACGTCTTGTGGAAAAAATCAAGAAAATAAAAAAAAATACATGAAATATAGCAAGAGGGATGAAAAATACACCATATTTCAAATATTGGCTTCTAGTACTGTAGCAAGGCACCACAAAAAATTAGGGAGCAAAAATCCAAAAAAAAATTGCCGAGAGCCTTGGATGAGGCTCTCGGCAAAGAAAATATTTTGCCGAGAGCCTAACAGTAGGCTCTCGGCAAAGATGACGGTGTAAGGGGGCCGTTTGTGGGGTTGAGGCTTTGCCGATGTTTTTTGTTTACCGAGAGTCGAGCTCTCGGCAAAGTTTGGCTTTGCCGAGAGCCAATCTTTACCGAGAGTCGAGCTCTCGGCAAATCTTGGCTTTGCCGAGAGCCAATCTTTGCCGAGCGCAGACTCTCGGCAAAGGATTCTTTGCCGAGCGCCCGATATTTAACTCTTGGCAAAGAGGTAGGCCCTCGGCAAAGCTTAGTGATAGGAGACAAAATCAGGCAAACCACAAAACTCACTGCGAAATGTATGGCAAAATTTGTTTTTTTTTGTATATATATGTTCTCTATATATTTCAATGTACAGTATATATATATACTAGAGTACGTAGTATAGTATACAACAGTTAGCTAGCTTGTGTTGGCGATTGATACACTCGCTAGATCGCCGGAGTACGGATGTTGAGCAACGAGACCCTAGTCCGAACAATGCTCCGGAACACCGCCTCGCTGCCGCTCTCGCACTCGTCAATGCATCGCTCAAGCTCCTCGAGCTTCTCCGGCGCCACATCGGCCGTCTCCGCCTTCTTGGCGAAGGCAGCAGCTAAGGTCGTCGCGGTCTTCTTGCTGGAGGACGTGGCGGCAGACACGGACGCGACGGCCGAGAACACGGCGGCGGATGCCGCGGCGCTGGCCGCCGCGGCGTCCATGAGCGTGGCGGCCATCTCGGCCTCCTCGGCGGTTCCGGTTCCGCCGAGCACAGACAGGCGGGCGGATCTAGCGACGGAGGAGGAGACGGCGGCGGCGTGGCGGGCGAGGTCCTTCTCGGCCCTGCGCTGGGCGCGGGAAGCAGAGGCGAGCCTGGCGACGTCGCGCCTGCGGAGGGCGAGGCGGGCGTCGGCGGCGTCGCGGCGGAGCGCGAGGAGTGTCTCCTCGAACCCGCGGTGCGCGTCGGCGAGGAGGAGGAAGGCGTCGAGGAGGCGGTCGGAGTCAGCGGCGCAGGCGCGGCGGACCAAGGCCTGCGGCTCCGGGAGGAGGAGGAGCTCGGCGAGCGCGGCGTGGAGCGCGTCGATGAGGGCGAGGCCCGAGGCGGGGGCAGTGGGGTTAGCGGCCCAGGCGCGAGCGGCGGCGGTCTGCGCCTGTAGGTGCGCTAGCAGCGGGTGGGAGTGGGAGCGGCACGGCAGGCTGATGGAGCGGACGTGGCGCGCGGCCGCGGCAAGGGGCCGGGTGGCGCGCGCTGGGCTCAGCTGGAAGGAGATGGAGCGGCCGAAGCTGGGCGCCATTGTTGTTTTACGTAGTTGTAGGTAGAATGCTTGTGTTTGCAAGCTAAAGTTGGTAGCTCGATTGTTCGTTTGTGTCTTCGTCTGAGATGGAGAGAGAGGGGTTCTAGCTTATATATGGAGGAGCTAGCCGGGGGAAGACGAAGGCAAGGGAGGTGAGGTAGCTTGGTTTGCGGTGGTTGCACGTGTGGCCTGTGGGTAGCGGCAGCAGCGACCAGTGAGGTAGGGGGACATGATCCGCGAGGACAGGTTGGACGGAAAGGAGCAGCGGCTGCCGTTGGAGTCAAACCAATGCAAGGCCATGGCGGGCGATCGAGATGGATCATGCATGCCTAGGTGTCATATTGGCTCCATCTGCAGAAAGGTGAGGTGTTGGACATGCATGCTATAAGGCAGCAACGGAGGAAGCAGGGGACGCCCTGATCTGTAACACACACGCACGCACGTCACGACGACCATCGCACATGTATATGATTGAATCATTGAAGTAAACTAGCTAACTGTGTGGTCCAGGACTCCAGGCCAAACCAGGCAAAAACACATATAATTAACCTAGCTAAGCTAGGGCGCGCGGCTGGATCATCATCATCTCATGGATGCAGTCGCATTTGTCAAACACTCAACGAACACACGTACACGGCCGGTATAGTAGTTGGCGCGCCGCAAGGCTAGCTAGCTAGGTAGCTGTATGTAAACAATGCCAGGGCACACGAGGGCATCTTCGATCAGGCTTGAGGTAGCTAGCAGAGTATATTCTATCAATGCAGGCATGCATTCGATCCGATCCACCGGTGGTAACCAGCCAACTAACCTTCTCCTCCGATCTATCATTTGGCCGCGTAGCTAGCTAGCAGTAGCTCGGCGCGCTAGCTAGGTGCCAGAAGGCATGCATGCCAGCCACCGTGTTCTCTAGCTGCGCTACTACAGGATTGATTTTGGGTGGTGCCCTTTTCTTTATGGAGGCGGGCGCTTTGGTTGGCCGCCTCGGTTAATCACCCATTAACCGAGGCAGTTAGCTTATAACAACCGCCTCTGTTAATGTATTAACGGAGGCGGTAAACGTAGCCCAATCGCCTCGGTTAATAGGTGTTAACCGAGGCGGACCACCACCGTTAAGCTATTAACCGAGGTGGTCTGTTTAAGATAACCGTATTTGTTAATCCTTATAATGCCCGTCTCCGTTATTCTTGTTCCTATAAATGCGCCCAGCCGCTACCCCCTTCTTCTTCCACGCGGCTCTTTTTCAATTTTTAGGGTTTTGAACTCCAAAACCCTAAGAATTGAGCAGTAGCGGACATATGCAAGTTTCTCACAGACTCCTGCGTGCATGTTGGGCGACCGTTCTTCAACGAGGACAGAAGTATGCACGGGAAGAAAAGTTTGAGAGGATCAGAAACTGGAGCACCCAGCTACGTGTCCCGGATTACATGTTGCCAGATCTCTTTGGGTTAGGAAAATTAATTAAGGTAGCAGACATGTTAATTAGTTTCATCAAGACATGCATGCAATAAGTTTAATGATGTTGGTTTCGTGATGGTACGATAAAGACGAGATGAAATCAATGAATGTGTTATATATATATATATATATATATATATATATATATATATATATATATATATATATATATGTTTGTGCTCGTTATGCATATTTTTCTGCTTTTACATGTGTTTCATTTGTGAAAACAGGATTCTGATTCAAATTCAAATGAAATTGCCGATGCTATTTTTAGTTTTTTTAAATGGAAAAATATTAACGGAGACAGGCAAGTAACAATTGGCCGCCTCTAGTAAAACTTCAACAGAGGCAGTCACCTTAGCTCGACCGCCTCGATTACTACTTTAACGGAGGCAAGCACGTTAGGACGACCGCCTCTGTTAATTAATGGGCATTAACCGAGATGGGCATAGCAATCGTCTCCATTAAGTCACGATTAACCGTGACCATTGATTGGAGGTGGTTGCAAAGCCCGCCTCCATTAACCCTTTTTGCCCGTCTCCAATAAGGTTTTTTTTAGCAGTGGCTTCTCCTCCACAGCTAGCCTAGTAGCCACTAGCCAGCAGGTGTGGCTGGCTGGCTGGCTGCAGACGAGCTAGCTGAGTCCACGGTCATCGTCGCCGCCGCTGAGACGGAGATGGACAACGGGGATCGCACATGCACGCGGCTGGGTTGCTGTGTTGCAGGAAGCTCGCCAGCAACCGGACACGCGGCAGGTGAGGCGAGATTCGTTATTCCCCGGCCGCAACAGCCGGATCCATGCTGTGCACACGCAACATCTCGATCCACGGACGGACAACGATCCACCATATGCGGCACGGCACCAGCTAGCGTGCGTGCGTGGTGTCTGCTGCTCCATGTCCTTGCGATCGGGGGACAGCATATTCCAAGTGTTGCGTCGTCGTCGTCTCCTCCGAGGCTCCGATCCATCCCCTGCATCGCCCACCCACGCATCATCTCACGCGTTGGCATTGCTCATCGCTCACCAGGAGTACTCTAGAAGAATGCCGCACGACTGGCTGCCCCTGTCAACTGTCATCATGTGCATCATTTCATCCTACAGCACGAGCTGCTAGCTTAGGGCTTATAGCTTACTCATCAGTACGTCCTCACCCTTAAGCTTGGGTTGTTGAATGGATGCATGGCGCGTCAATTGTCATCGTGTGCATGATACCTATCTCTAGACGATCCAACTGCAGTTTTCAGCGGTTTCACGCATCCATACGGACAATGCATGTTTTGGTTGTCATCTTCTTATGCCTACCTATCTACCTGCTGCTGGTGGTTCTCTGCAATAGTAATCCAAGCATGTTTTATACTTAAATAATATCATGAACAAATATAGTAATAGACTAATTTCCATGCATTCCCTTTTTTAGAAAAAAAACGCAGTCAGTGTCTATCTCAAACTGATTCTTTTATTATTTTTTAACAGGTCCATTATCCATAAGCTTTGGAATACAAGCAACGCCTAACAACTTGGATCTATCATCCTAGCTGCTAAAACACACACCACGCAAAACTTCAATAAGTACATGTATCATGTTGTCCAATGATGCTTGTTTTAGTTTACCGGCGTGCCGACTGAAAACAACCGATCGAGCTGTACCTGTATGTGCACATGCTAACGTCTTCTGGTCAAAGCTACAACCTTAATCATCAATTCATTCATCATTACATTATCATTTTGAATGAAGGGAAAAAACATGCTTTAGTGTCTGTAGTACGTATGATAGGTGCTCTTCCATCATCATATCACCAGATGCATCATTGTACTATCTAGATAGAGAACGCTAATGTATATGCATTGTTATATATTATATGCCAGTCATAATGTTGCACGAATGGGTTGTCGTCCTCCAACTCTTAGGGTTCCTCTCCTCTCCTACCGGCTGCTGTTAGTTGCAGAGGTTGAGTCGTTGGTTTGCGCACGAACGCTTGCATGCTGAATTATTTGTGTCTTCTTTTCCCTTTCAGCTAACAGCCGCCAGATCCGCAAAGAGATTTCCGAGACATGAATCTTTGACAAAAATAGAGATAGAGAGATTATATGCAGGTAGCTAGCAGAATAGGGCTTTGCTGTGGTACACCCAAATGACTATGAGCCGTCGATCTAGATGACTTTCATCAAATATTACCTCCTAGGAGGTAGTAGAAGGAAGAAATGTATATATTAGCAAATAGGGAAAATATCTTCAATTAGATCTAATTTGCATGTTGTGTTAAATCATGGACAATGTAAATTGTAATGAACATGATGGACCTAATCATTGCATTTTTTGACAGCGTGACATGACATGCTAATAAGGTGCGTTTTAGTCATTTTTGTAATGTTTTTTCACACCCTTCGTATTTAAAGTCACTTGCTAATAAAATTAGGGTTTTCAATTTCGGTTTTAGAAATATTTCGGCAACCACTGAAATTATCGAATTTCATGAACTTCGATAAAAAATTGGTGACATTTTTTTAGAGACTTAAACATAAAGTATGTTTTTTCTAAAATTTTTAGATCTGAACAAAATATAAGCACGATTTAGTGTAATACAAAATTTCAGATTTTCTTTCAGCCGCTACCGAAAGTACCTAAATTCAGGAATTTTCGATGAAACTTCGCCAAATTTTGGTGAAATTTTACCGAAATTTTGAACCCCAAATGAAATACTAAGTCAGATCCACACACATAGAGTCAAACATATTAGTCAATAGTCATAGACGTATATCCATGATTATTCTTTTTTTATAATAAGCAACGCTTCCTTCCACGCATATACCGTATGAAATACAAATAACATATGTGCTTAATTAAATACGTACGTGATAAATGCATGCATGCATGACATTCCATTCTTAATTGTATGCAACTTTCTGGGAGGATTTGTTTCTTTAATTGTTGGCTATGATTTTTACTCTTTAGACATTTTAATTACTTAATAAAATATTTTGTCCGTAAACATCAAGGGCTATGATTTATCAGAAATGTTACCTCCTATGAGGTAATGTGAATACCATAGCAAAGCCCAGCAGAATATGCTTCATTATTATTGAAAACAAATCAAGTAATGCCAACCAGATATATATGTTCATATGTAGAATCAGTGGAAATCGTGCTCAATTAATAGCGAGAGAGCGAGCTAGCAGACGTTTGGGTAATCATATTTCTAGGTGCATGGATTTTTAGGACAGCATATTCCAAGTGTTCCGTCGTCGTCTTCTCCTCCGAGGCTCCGATCCATCCCCTGCATCGCCCACCCACGCATCATCTCACGCGTTGGCATTGCTCATCGCTCACCAGGAGTACTTTAGCAGAATGCCGCACGACTGGCTGCCCCTGTCAACTGTCATCATGTGCATCATTTCCATCATCCTACAGCACGAGCTGCTAGCTTAGGGCTTATAGCTTACTCATCAGTACGTTCTCACCCTGAAGCTTGGGTTGTTGAATGGATGCATGGCGCGTCAATTGTCATCGTGTGCATGATACCTATCTCTAGACGATCCAACTGCAGTTTTCAGCGGTTTCACGCATCCATACGGACAATGCATGTTTTGATTGTCATCTTCTTATGCCTACTAATTTCCATACATTCCCTTTTTTAGGAAAAAAAACGCAGTCAGTGTCTATCTCAAGCTGATTCTTTTATTAATTTTTTACAGGTCCATTATTCATAAGCTTTGGAATACAAGCAACGCCTAACAACTTGGATCTATCATCCTAGCTGCTAAAAGACACACCACGCAAAACTTCAATAAGTACATGTATCATGTTGTCCAACGATGCTTGTTTTAGTTTACCGGCGTGCCGACTGAAAACAACCGATCGAGCTGTACCTGTATGTGCACATGCTAACGTCTTCTGGTCAAAGCTACAACCTTAATCATCAATTCATTCATCATTACATTATCATTTTGAACGAAGGGAAAAAAAACATGCTTTAGTGTCTGTAGTACGTATGATAGGTGCTCTTCCATCATCATATCACCAGATGCATCATTGTACTATCTAGATAGAGAACGCTAATGTATATGCATTGTTATATATTATATGCCAGTCATAATGTTGCACGAATGGTTTGTCGTCCTCCAACTCTTAGGGTTCCTCTCCTCTCCTACCGGCTGCTGTTAGTTGCAGAGGTTGAGTCGTTGGTTTGCGCACGAACGCTTGCACGTTGAATTATTTGTGTCTTCTTTTCCCTTTCAGCTAACAGCAGCCAGATCCGCAAAGAGATTTCCGAGACATGAATCTTTGACAAAAATAGAGACAGAGAGATTATATGCAGGTAGCTAGCAGAATATGCTTCATTATTATTGAAAACAAAGCAAGTAATGCCAACCAGATGTGTTCATATGTAGAATCAGTGGAAATCGTGCTCAATTAATAGCGAGAGAGCGAGCTAGCAGACGTTTGGGTAATCATATTTCTAGGTGCATCGATTTTTAGTACTAGAGAGCGAGGATAAGAGAGTATCTTAGCTATTTGATTATAATCACCAAAATTCAAAGATAGCAGCTAACCACCGTATTTCCAGAGAGAGATTTGATTCTAGCTAGCAAGGACAAATTTGCATTGCACGAGTGGGTAGGTCCCATCAAACAATAGCTAGTCCAGTTTCTTTACAACAAATTAATTAAGTCTAGAATCTTATCAATCCGTATGATCCTTATCTGTTGGGTTTCATAGTTTAGTTTTAGTGCCAATTCGTTGTTTAGTTTTAGTACTAATTAGCTAGCAAAGTGAGCTGAGCAAATAGTGGGTAGCTAGGTTTTTTTTCGTTGTATAACCATTAATTAGCTCTTTTTACTTAAAAACAATATTTGATAAAAAATTTGTTTGTTTGTTTGAATGTAATTGCCATCTCTCCATGTTTCATTCCTAACTACATCAATGTACATGAATTTCATACATCTATCCTCGCCCAATTTCTTGTCTTAAAGACCTCTCCGATCCTCCTCTCCCTTTTATTCCGCTCCTACCACATGGTTGTGTAATTTTTGTCGAGGCTGGGTTGAAATAGCCTTTAGTTCTTTTGTGAGCTCTCTAAAAAAAATCTAATTCTTTGAACTTCTTGTAAATTTAAATTTTGAATCACCTCGTATCCTAAAGATCCATATAACTATCTTTTTTTTTTTCCTTTAAACATCACCCGATTCATTATATTACTGCTCATGCTTAGTGGAGCCACTATGCCTCAAGAAGATGCTAGCCGGCCCTGTCACCACACAACCACATCCATTGGCACAAGCATTCTAAAATAAAATGTGGAACCATAACACCGGTATCAGTGAGTAGCTAATCTCTTGCCTACTATTTATACCACTCTACAATATTGTTGTGAACCATGCTATGGCCATATTTGTTTCCACTTATGACCAGCTCGTCACATAGAAAAAAAATCCGACTCTGTCTCTTGCATTGCTCACGAGGTTCTCATCCATGTGCTTGCACAAGGAATCGATCGACCAATAGCCTGTAAGATATCAAAAGAGTATATGTTTTTTTTTACAATTTTTTCATAAATTGGTCAACTGAATATGTTTTCTTCTCCTTGGTTATTGCCATGAAAGACGTCAAAATTTGAGCGAAGATCAATGTAATTGGCACATTTCATTTAGTCATTTCTCCTTTGTCAGCATTGATGATGATGATAAAATTTTATATTTAATTTAGATTTTTCTAATAATAATTTATATGGACTTTTAATTCATTTTTAGATCAAACTATTAACTTTCATAATATTTTTATTTAATTTTTTATTTATTAATTGTATTTTTATTTATTCATTTTGCGATGGAGTCTTTATGTAGACATTTTTCTTTCCCATTAGATCAACCTAAAATCCAATATTTAATGCTAGACCTTTTCTTTTCTCTGATTAACACCGGAATTTCTAGACCCTCTCGGGTGAATGTAGTGGCTCTTTTTAACATTGTTGTATGAGTACAATAGATACATTTTATCTATTTGTGATGGAGCTTTACTCTATATAGTTACCCCACATACTATGGTAATACAAACTCTTTGCAGTAGTTTCATCACAGGTGGCCAATGTTAAGTATGTAAATATATTAACTATGGGCAATGAACTAGTTTCATTGGTTATCTAGTAAAATTGTAAAACAAAATGTACAAAATAAACTAGAAAAATATAGTGTTCATCCTATATCAAATAAGAGAAACAGAAAGGGAGTTAAATTAGAAGCTCAAAATCAGGGCATATGCTTGTTAGGTCTAATAAAAAAATATGATACTTAAGATGTATATAAACCACACTGATAGAGAAAAAGCTGAAACAAGTCATTTTGATCCATGCATATGTTTTAGCAGTTCTTTTTTAAACCATCTACTTAATTAGAGGCTTAGAGGCTTAGAGGCAAGAGCTTTGCATATATGACTGGCCATCGTGCCTAAATTTATCAAGTTGATCAAAGCCTAAATTTAAAAAAACCTCTAATGAGTAGTGGTGCATCGCGCCCAATGACACCGACTCTGTGTGTCCACCTCCTTTTATTTAGTGTTCAATGTCTCTTAGATCTTGGGCAATGTTCAATAGAATAGTGGTGCATTGATCAGTTTTGTCTCTCATTGAAACGCGTAATACTGATGTGTCATCAGGAACTTGATCTAGATCCAGATCAGAGCTATGGTTTCACTTAAGAATAGTAAAATTGCAGAGATCTTAACTCGAGAAGTTTGCATTAATGGAGCATTCTCCAATCTCCTTCGCTCAAGAATACCTATAAGTTTTTTTTGTTAGCTTTTCTTGATAGATAGTTTTTGTTAAACATCCAAACATACACTATGTGCTAATGTTCTAAATAAAACATACACTATGTCTAAATATATAGCAGCAAAGATATGTACCTAGAAAAGACGATGTAGTATTTTGTATATGCGCTGTGTGCCAAAGAGATGGGTTTAAGCATATCACAGTTCGCAGGAATGCATGCATTTGAACAAGAGCCAAATAAACAAGCTAGAGCTTTCTTTTTTCGTTCAATAATCTGTATGTACACTTGCATTTTTGTGTTAACAACGACATCTTTGAGTGTTTTGATGGATGATGTCGAAAACAATCAGCATGTCTGGGTGCGAATGTTGAGCAGTGCGACTCTAGCGTGCAGGATGCCCCTGAACACCTTGTCACTCCCGGCTTCCATCTCGGCGATGCACTCGTCAAGCTGCTCCATCTTCTCCAGCGCAGCCAACTCCCTATCCTCATCGGAGGCGACCGCGGCCTTGCTGCTCCTGGTGACCAGAGACATGAGCGTCGCCGTGGCCGCCGGCTTCTTGGAGGAAGCAGACGCGGCGGCCGCGGTGGCGGCGGACGAGACGGCCTCGAGCGCGGAGAACACCGCCGCGGACGCGGACGCCGCGGCGGCCAGGGCCTCGGCGAGCACCCCGGACACCTCGACCTCTGCGACGGTGGTGGCCGCGGGCGCTACGGGGAGCAGAGGAAGCTTGGCGGCGGCGCGCGCGGAGGACGCGAGGCGGGCGAGGTCCTTCTCGGCGTGGCGCTGCGCGCGGACGGCCGACGCGAGGCGCGCCGCGTCGCGGCGACGGAGCGCGGCCTGGGCCTCGGCGGCGTGGCGCCTGAGGTCGACGAGGGCCTCCCGGAACGCGCCGTGCGCGTCGGCGAGGGCGAGCAGGCCGTCCAGGAGGCGGTCCGAGAAGGCGCTGGCGGTGGCGGTGGCGAGCGCGGCGCGGGGCTCCGGGAGGACGAGGAGCTCGGCGAGCGCGGCGTGGAGCGCGTCGAGGTGGGCGAGGCCCGCGGACGGGGCGGAGGTGGTGGTGCAGGGGTCGGCGGCGGCGGTGGCGGCCCAGGCGCGGACGGCGCGGGTGGTGGCGTGGAGGTGCGCGAGCAGCGGGTGCGCGCGGCAGGTCGGGAGGCTGATGGAGCGCACGTGGCGCGCCTGTTTCTTGGTGGTGGAGGAGGAGGAGGAGCGCGCCGGGCTCAGCGGGAAGGAGATGGAGCGGCCGAAGGCGGGCGCCATTGGAATGGGTCGTTGATGGAAGATGCCTTGCTTGGTCTGGAGCCTCGGCTCGTTGTGGAGAGGCCGGGGAGGAAGAGGGGGTATATAAAGCGGAGGCGCCGGCGCCACATGGGAGGGAGAGGGCAGCGCCGGCGCGTACGTGGGGGTGGGGCGGGTGCAGTGGCGGGAGGCAGGATCCGCGAGGGACGGGGACGCGTGCATGGCTGCTACACTGTCGAGCACGTGGAGGCTGGATTAGGGGATCTCTTGGATCTCTCTCCACTGCCCTGCCGCCACGCCACCACCCATGCTTCCCGTTGGATGGATGCGCGCCATGCGTGTGTCAGCGCTCTGCACTGCAGCAGGGGCAGAGCATGCAACCGCGCGTCGGCGGCGACGCTGTGGATGGGGACTGGATGGGCCAACCGGCGAATGGCAATCATTTGGGATGGGCATCGCGATCTGCTCTCTCTCGATCGCATTGTTCTGTCGGTGTTGGGGTGGTGGGTGGTTCTTCGGAACGGATCATGGCGGATGGCGACGCGCCGGCGGACGACGGCCGGATGGATCCGCGGCAGAGGACGCGCCCGTGCGAGCTGACCTGTCTGTGTCTCACGTCGTTGCGTGCGCGCGTACCGCATGGCCTTGCCTGGGGGTCTACCCTGCCGCAGCGGCAGCCGGCAGACGGCAGGGCGGTGAGATCCGCCACTGTCCTGTTGGTGAACGACCCGATCGATTTGCCGGCCGGTGTGCACGCTACCCAGTACTTGCTTCCTTCTCCATCACGCACACACACCAAGATGCGCCGGTGTGCCCTGGTGGTTGTTCAAGCTGCGTGCCTGCGTGCGCGCCTTGTACCAGCTGTGCCAATGCAACCGTGTGTATTTCATTTCGTGCTTCCATTCCATGCGCTACTAATATAATGCACGCATGGTTGATGATGCTTCATTTTGTATATATCCAACAGGCCACGCATATCGTCAATTCATACACATGTTTTGCACATTCACAACGGCCCTGATATTTTTGGGTCCAAGCAAAAGCGCTTCATGCATGAAGCTCCGGAAAAACCGGTGAGACAAGCAGGCAGCGCCTGGTGAAGCCGAATATCAGCTTCCTCGCGCTTCGTCTGACAGCATGCGGGCCCAGACCCTTTTGCCCCTGCGCACGTGGCGACGGCAAGGCGGAGCGCGTGCTGCAGCGGCGACGCAACGGCGAGGCCAAGGCGGAACGCGAGCTGCTCCGGCGAGGAGGAGCACGGGCGCCGGCCGCAATGACGAAGTGGAGCCAGGCCCGTCGGAAGGAGGGGGTGCAGGCAGTGCGCCTGCCAGGGGCCCATGGCGTTGGGGGTCCATGAGTATACCCATCTATCCTATACTATAGGTATTCAGGCTTGCGCTCACTTCGTATGCCTCGTCGAGTCGCAACCCTTCCTACTCGCGAACGCGACTTCCTTTCCTTTGCGGTGACGGCGTGCTTGGCGGCCTCGTGGGAATCACGGTCGCGGACGCAAGGTTTGACGGTGGCGGCTGCGAAGTCGAGAGCCGTCGGCGTGCTGCAGCCCTGCAGCCCTGCGCTCCGCACAACAATCAGCAGGTTCAGGTCGCCGTCAAACCTGCAGCCTTGCGGTCAGCACAGCAATCAGCAGGTTCAGGTTCACTTCCTTTCAGTTGATCTTCTACTTAGTTTTCTTTTGATCCACGATCCTGCGTTCCTGCCTGCCCTGTCTCCCTCGATGGCCTCGACTGAATCCTTCCTCTGCCTTTCTTGTCTGTTGCGGTGACTCTGATCAATTATCCGTTGTTTTCAATTCAGTTCGCCCGTTCGGCCCTCCGCGACTCCGTGACTCGTGGCCAGCGGTAAGTGCTTGCAATTGCATATTTGCAGTTTCAGTCTAGTTATCATAGGAATCTCATTTTCTAAATTCTAATTCAAATATATTTTTGGACATGTTAGATGTTGCCAAAGAAACATTTGTCTGGTTGTCAGAAAAGGAAAAAAAAGAAAAGTAGAAGATCAATTGAGGTAACCATAATAGTTATTTTACCGTTCTTTTAACTTCTTCGATGTAATAACATTTTCTTATGAACTAAATATATGCTACAAGTTATCTCTTATTAATAGTACTATATATTTCAATCATCATATTAAAACATTAGATTGTCGAGTCCTTAGTGCCTTGCTTGCACAAGGGCCCTGTAAATTGTTGAGACGGCCCTGGGTGGAGCTCGGCTGCGGGCCGCTACGGCGACGCTCAGTCACGGTCCGCTACGGCGAAGCTTGGTCACGGTCCGCTACGGCGACGGTTGGCCGCGGGCCGCGACGGCGACGCGAAGCACGAGCCGCAACGACGACAAGACAGAGCTCGGCGCGAGCTGCACCGGCGAGGAGGTGGAGCTCGACGCGGAGCCAGCAAGCGCTGTCGCTCTGGCCTCCGCACACGAACGGTTGCCTCTTGCCTCAGAGGCTCAGACTTCCGCCGTCGGCCTGTCGCCGCACAGGAACGGTTCGTCAGTTCGTGCGAGTGGGTAAGGACCAAGGAAAGAGAAAGGTAGAATAATAAAGAAATAAAGGAGAAGGAAAAAAGAAATAAGAAAAGAAATAAGAAAGGAAAAAAACGAAAAAGGGTATTATGGTTATTTGATTCTTCTCATCTAAAACTGTTTTACCAAACATTATACCAAAACAGCTTAAGCTCTGCATATAAAGCTGTTTTTAGAGCTAGAGCTGATAAAATCTGATTCACGAGTGAAACTAAGCTGTACCAAACAGGCCCTATATACTTCATTCAATGGTACTTCAATCTTATTACATGCGTGAAGCATGCATTTTTCTTTATTCCTGCATAGTTACATACTTACATACGGCTGGCTGTCTGCTAGTCCGGTTTTGATAGCTACTCCCTCTGCCTGTGATATAGTGCAGTCTACAAATTTTAAGACAACTTAAGGGATTCCATAAATATAATTAATCAAAACACAATACAGTTTATATTTTTCTATATCTCAAAAGCCTCATCCATGCGTGGGAACTAGCCCGCCCTGTGACAGCATTGGCAAGCAACATTTTGGGGCTACCACTTTATGCCGGTGTGACAAATCAAGTTTCTGGCACAGTTCCTAGCTGAATGGTAATAAGCTCCAATGGATTTGGCTCTGTTGACGACTACTAAAACGTAAAATCCAATCGTTAATGTATCTGAAATAAAGTAGGATTACGACATACTCATGACATTTTCAGTTCAAATAAAGTTTATATTGCATATGGGTGTGCTCATTTTCGCAGAAATCGATGTACTCACATTTCTACACAATTAGAGAAGCCACTCTGGCGAAGATGGAAGGCCCACTCATTAGTGGGCCATCGCCCGAAGTAGGGGGTCAGCTGCCCTGCACCTCACACCTCACCCACCTATTGCACTCCACTGCCTCAGCTTCGATAACAATCTGATAAGGATTAGCATGGGCTAGGGCTTATGGATTGGTTTGGCTCCCACTTTTTTTGCATTGGATGACCCAACTTTGACGGTCGGTCACTAAAATTAAGTGGTTCTACCAATCACATTTGTCCGCTCATTCATATAAATATATATGCAATCGTTTCTGACCCTGACCCACTACGTTACTCCCATTCCAGCTGCCACCACCACCACCTCGACACGCTCGCCAAAACCCTGTCTCCTTCATCATAACTGCGCTGCCACCACCACCACCTCGACACGCTCGCCAAAACCCTGTCTCCTTCATCATAACTGCAATTGTTGCCATGGCCTATGATGATTTCTGATGGTCCATCGAATCATCTTCTTTTCTTATCACCTAATCATCTTCTTCAGTTATCGCCTTTTCTTTTGTTTTTAAATCTTCTCATTTTCTCCATTTTATTATCAGATCCCAGCAGGTTACATCTAAATAGAGGGGGAGGAAGGCGAGGTGGAGAGCAACCTCATGGATGCTGTCGCGGGTTTGTAACCGTGGCGAGCATCGTGGTTGTCTGTCGAAAGTCGATGTATGGGTCTCCGGTGGCTCAGACACTCAAAAACACAAAAGGAACACAACGATTTATCCTAGTTCGGCCTTGTGAGCCCTATGTCCAACAATATAGTGATCTTTGTGTTAAGGAATGCCCAATCGAGAATTACAACGGTGGAAATCAAGAGAGTTTGGTAGGGGACCGTTCGGTGCTATCCTAGTGTTCGTTGGAGTTCTTCCTCAGCGAGTAAGAAACCAGCCTTCTCTAGCCTCTTGGGAATTGTTCCCATTCTACAGGAGTCATCCCTCCCCTTATATTCCAAGGAGGGCCAGTGTACAAGTCGAATTGGGTTCTAGTCTATGGTCTATGCACCGGGTGCATGAGTCCTCTATCGTGGCGTTGATGGACCTCACCTTGTCACATTGGGAGGAGTCGACAGATCTACAAAATGCCTCCTAACTCTGCTGCCACCGTTTTGGCTCTTGACTGTCAGGGGTTGTCTACTATGGAGTAGCCTCCCCCGGGTGAACCTTCTGGAGGCTTCCTTGGGCAAGGAGCCCCCGCCTGGAGGGGTTGACAAGTGGGCCTCGGAGCTCTTCGCCCCTGGAGTTGTTGAAGCCCCTTTGTCCTATTGTGTCACGCTGGTTGCGTGACCCTATCGAAGGAGTGGCCGGCAAGGCCTCACGCCCTTTGAACGGGCAGATGGCGTAGCATCTCCGTATCTGCTATTGGTATCTTATGCTTAAGTAGATTATTCCGCGAGCACACAGAATATACCATTGAGGCACTTCACTCGAGAGTATTCCAGGGTATCTTATTTATTTTATCTCAATGGAAAGCAGTAGCTAGGAATAATAATAAACAAGAGATCCTAATGTTTACCACAACTTAGTACCAAATAGTGTAGAGGGGTAATCGAATATCAGATAGGAAGGGTGATGAAGCAAGTGCAAAGTAGCTCAAAGATAACTTAGTAAGGTATAGCCAGGTGGGAGGACAAAGAGAGAGTACAAGGTTTCTATGATTTAAACTCTACTCCTATGGTTTATCTTAATCACACAGATGCAAAATAAATAGATTGAGTCCACACAACACGTATACTAGGTGGTAGGTGAGAAAGTAGGAGATGTAACTCCTACCCGAAGCAGCTACACAGTTCATGCTTGTCTTACCTTTTAAGAACTTCTCTCGAACACATAGTGGACTACATAGACTAGACAGGGCTGTCACTACCCGCTAGCTACCACGAACAATCTGTGCAGCAAGTGGCAACCAAAGGCAAGATAGAGTATAGGCAGCACGCTTATACCTTCTCTCACTACTATACATGTGATCACAAAGGCCAAATAGAGCACCTATTTGGCCTAAAGACGTATCACCTTCTCTCACTAATCTACTTGTGGATAAATTTACATGTGGATAAAGTGGCGTATCAAATTTTTGTGACCAAGAAAAACTTACTTGAAAGACGTGATTTTGGTGGTGTGCACCAGGCTTCCGGTCGGACCACCGGGGCCGGATCTGACTCGGCAATCGGCAACCGTGATGCTCCGGAGGTCGTCTGACGATGGTCGTGCAGTGCAAGATAGGCAGACCAACGCTGAGAGAGATGCCAATTGGTCCAATCCTAGGATCCACCGTTATTGCATCAATCACATTTCGTGCCACTGACAACACGGACCCATCTAAAGAAACTACCTAGTGTCCCCACTTGCGCACTTGGATGTCATCCCCTCTCGCAGGCCCCGCCACTTTATCCACACCATATTCCCCGCGTCGAGTCATGTCGCTGATAGGCAGGGCCAGTGATTTGTCCCCAGAGTCAGTCACATCGGTGTTGCTTATATCCGGATTCGCACCTCCCCAGGAGGAGGCAACCAGTCCAGCCCTAGCCTAGCTCACCTACCGTCCGAACCAAAGCCCCCTCCGCTCCACCTTTGCTGCCTCTCTCGCCTTGCTGCCTCCTCGACTGCGTCGACCCCGTGATCTCGCCCCCAGGCAAATTCGCCAATCACCATCGAGCTTCCAGTTGAAGCAGGGCAGCTAGGAGCCTAGGATTCCTAGAGTGTTAGATATGTGTTGAATATTATGTATTGAGTTTGGTTACGCTAGGACTCTGAGTTGTATTTGGTAGCATATGGTAGAGTTAGTGTTGGACTCTGTAACCCGGTCTCCTCATAAATATGAGAGGAGGGCTGCTATTGTAACCATGACGGCATAGCGACAGGTTCGCAGGAGGGCGGCAGCACGTTGCCGGGACCCTAGAGCGGCCGGTGTTGCTAGTATTGGGGAGGAGCGCCCGTAATCGTGCCCTAGGGATTAGGCTTTGGCTGAACCTCTTTAACAAATATCGTGCCTCTGGTGTCGTCTGTGGTCATGCATGTTCGTCTCAGTAGATTCAATCGACGCTTCCGCACGTGGAGATTAGCAAATAGCTTGTCGCTGTGGGAGGCTAATTTCTAACATAGAGGTCCCAATGGTGCAGCCTCTAAGCTCCAGGAGCGCGTGCTGAGCCAGCCTTGGCAGCGGAGATGGAGGGTTTGGGCTACGGTGATGGTCCTCTGCACAAGCGCGTCAAGACACTGCCATCGTCGTCACCTCCTTAGGTACATAGATTGGCAATGGTATGTGGAGTACGCATCCAACAGCGTAGGGCTTCACACCCAATCGTCAATTCCTCTGGGTATTCTTTAGTTGTAGAGATTTTATTTCCTTAACTTCTCAGTTATCTAGGATATTTAACTATTTGATTCATCTTCCATTTCCTAATTTTTTAATGTCTCAACTCAATAAGTTATTAACAAGGAGTTGTTGATGTGGTGGTATCACATCTCATTGCTTGGCCAGCTGAATATCCTTAGTCATCCAATCGTTTGATGATGTTCAAAGCCGGTTAGTACAAGAAATTGAGTTCGAGATATTAACAAGAAATTCTTGGAGTTGTTTTTAGTTTGCAGTACAAATTTACAAAATTTTAAGTTACGCTATCGACAACTATTGTGAATTTTAAAGGCACATTTTTTGAATTGGATGATGTTTAGTTACTATTTTACTACTTTGATGTTATACACTATATTCTACTTGTTGGTGATGTGGTAGTACAGAGAGAGAGTAACGAGTGAGGATAAGTCTTCTCCACCTCTCCCCTCCCCCTCCCCCATTTTATAGGGGAGGTGGGAGGGGTGATTCTCATTTTTTTCCAAGTGTTGTTTATATTTATGAATGAGTCCCTAGAAGTTACAAATGGACTCTAAGCATTACTAACTAAGCCACAAGCTTTGTAATTGGACCCTAAACACTCTAATAGGGTCCCTAGTATATGCCTTACACCAGCAGCTACCATAACAAAAAAAGGCAGCTGCCATACTTTGACGTAAGCGTTGAGCTATGCCCATTGGTACAATGACGGAGATACTTGCAAAGAAATCCTTCAAGTCAGTTCTCTACAAAAAATAATGCATCATTGGTGGCAATGCACACTCTATAAACCACTTTTGGAATGTGAAAACGAACAACAATTTATTAACTTGATTTTCTAATGTTTATTTTTTTTATATATGATGCAACCCGATGAGCTTTACCTTTCAAAGCTTGTCATTATGTCCAAATTAGTGTTCAGCAAGCTGAGCTGAGCCTCAATCCAGTCCTAGACTCCCTAGGGATCATAGGGGCTGCTAAATAGAGCCTCACTCCTAGTCCTAGACTCACTAAGGATCATATATAGAAGCTAGTAAACAGAGCCTCACTTTCAGTCCTATAGACTCCCTAAGGATTGTTGGATTAATTGGGCTAGGCCCATAACTAGTCTAGCAAATAATCAAAGAATTCCAAAAGCTCACAATTAGTGTTAAGTGGGAGTGGGATTAGCACCACATGGTACACTCATTAGGAAGGTGCTCAACTTCGATAGAAAGTTAGTGTGTGCTCCTATAGATAAGTTTAGGAGGAGAGTTGGGGGCCACATGGGCGTGTTGCCATGTCGTGCCGAGCCGTGCCCTTGGCCTTGGCCTTGGCCTGACATGATGTGTTGGGCCACCTTTTGGAGGTCAGGACAATGGTCACATAGCTAAGGCAATGGTCAGCAAGGACATAATGGTAAATGGGTGGGCGCAGAAGGACAAATGGGTAAAACGCATGGGCCTGACACTGATGGTCACATATATAGTCAAGGCAATGGTTGGCAAGGGCATAACGGTAAATAGGTGGGCACAGAAAGACAAATGGGTAAAACATGTGGGCCTAACACTAGCAGAAGGTCAGATGCATATTTACGCTTTTGCCCCTCTTGGAACATGTCTAGGTTGATCGCCCCTCAATCCTCCGTCCAGCAGAAGACTACTTTATCTTCCTCCCCACACTCTCCATTGTGTTCATGCTCTTGTGCTGTTGTTGCGATCTCTGGTCTGAGTTCCTTGCATGCACAAGGGCCTTGGGCGAGTAAGGCCTCCGAAGCCCCATTTGCTTGTGTACCTGTAAGGGTAGGTGGGCGATCAAGTTTTTGGGGAGCGCATCTGCGCGACTGCTCTCTAATCGTTCATGGCAAGTCGATCCAGTTGCTGCATGCTTCCTTGAGCAAATGACTAGTTTGACTATTTCCCGGCGACTGCTCGTGGGACTACAGGTGTACACCTTCCCATGTCGTGCCTAGATCGACTACTTTGAGCAGGCTATCATGACCAAGTCTGACGATGGTAATAGTGTTTCCCCTGCCTCTGGCTCGAGTTCCACTCAAGGGTATAGTCTAAACTTGTCTCTAGCACATTTAGTTGTATGTGTTGTGAACCTGTGGTTAGGTTATGTTGTTACTTTGTTAGGTTGTAGATCTGCATATGCGATTAGTGGGTCACTCATGCTTGTTTATGCCATGATCTATATAATGTCATATTTGTGGGTTAAAGCATGTCGTAAAATGACTAAGAGGTTGTTTGGTTGCTAGCCACACTTTGCGACGCTTCATCTAACCAAGTTTGACTAAATTGGCAAGTGTTTGGTTGATGACTAATGTTAGGTAAGATCTTTTTGGGTTCAACATGTCATAGAGAAAAAGGTGTGGCAAGATTCCTTTAGGCATGACCAAGTGTTGTTTCTAATTTTCTAGCCGCATTTTTTTGTGCTCACCTTACTTGCTTAATAAGGTTAATTGTGGTAGATTATGGTCGGGAAACAAATAGCTCCTAAATATTCAATAAGGATGATATGTAGGGCCTGGTCTCACTCCCTCCCTAAGGATCGTACGTACGGGCTGCTAAACAAAGCCTCACTCCCAGTCCTACCCCAAGGATCATAGGGGCTGGCGTCGCGAAGGAAGTCACTAATGGTCTTCTATTGTAGCTCGTTTGTTGGACGACGGCTGGCAGAACGTACGGAGAGCTTTTTGGTTTCTATCGACGATCTATGCGATGTTGTGTGCAAGCCATGGAGCGTCATGTTCTCGCCAATTGTTAAGTGCTAATAAGTTCGTGAGTTTGCTATGCTAATAAGCGCTTCTGCGGTTGTGTGACAAGTGGACTTTTAGAAGGAACTGTGTGTGACCAGCTAGCTAGTAGCTCTATCAGCTACAGTAGGTACTTAATTAACCGTACTAGCCATCATTAGCGACCAATAATTAACCTGTTCAAATCTCGAGGGCGAAGATAAGAATAGGAGGAGTTATCAGTAGAACTATCCATTGTGAGGTACTCGTACGTAGACGACAGACGCGTATGCCTGTCAAACACTTGCTAGCTAGTATACATCGATCAGGAAAGGACACTGCTGGAGTGTTTGGTTTGAGGAGGGACGCAACTCAGCAAGGGAGCACGGGAATATCGCTGCTAGCTGTGTGTGTGCGCGCGTACCAACGTTTGGCTGGCTCGTCAGCTGAACTGAGAAGAGGGATATACAAGCCTGCAGGCTGCAAGGCACGCCACCAGCAAATAAGACATGCATTGCAGGCCGTGCCGGTCGGCCGGCCATCGCCGCCGATCGAGGCAGGCATCGCGATATATTCGCAGGCAGCAGGCATGTGTGTGTGTGCGCTTGCGCGGGCGGTGTCGTCGCTCAGTTCCGATCCCCCGGCGCCGGCGGCCGGGCCGGGGGCATGCACGAGCGCGTCGGCGCGTCCGTCCATTTTTTGCACGCGTGGCTGGGCGCCGGCCGGGGCGGTGCCCGACACGATCCGCGGGCCGGGGTGGGAGGCGGTAGGGTGGTGGTCCAGGGCGACGCCGACGACGCGCGAGAAGATCGGGGCCGGGAGACAGACACAGCATGCAGCCCCGTGTGTGTGCGCGCGAGGGACGCCGGCTTGTCCGATCCTCTCTGCGCTGTACGGTTCCTGTACGTGGCGACGTACGGGCCTCTTAGCTTGTTTTGTCCTCTTGTGCTTTGATGCCTTGTCTGGTTAGATCGTGTCTTTGTTGCATTAGTTATGTTCCACCATTTGTGTACGTTGGATTGGATCTCATCAACGCTCAACTCAATGGAAATGGCAACTGAGGTCACGCTGCGAGCCTTCGACGGTTGGACATATAAGGCTTTCTCATTTTGCCCCTCTTAATAAAACACTGTTTGGTACATATTCTAGTTTGGGCTTTGCCATTGGTTTGAATCTTCGTGGGTTTCTTTTAGGCAGAAAAAAAAGTATACTTGAATTAGGAGCCTATCAGCTAGTCTAGCCATTACATGAGCTGCCTCATTTCAAAACCTGTGAGTATACGTGAAAGAGAAAGGAGTTTCACTCACTTAATTTTGGAAGCTCCAGTCCTAACATCGAACCGAGACTGATGCACGTTAGTTGAAAATTGATCCTCCAGTCCTAACATCGAACCGAGACTGATGCACGTTAGTTGAAAATTGATCTTGTGGATGGTTCGTTCTTCTCAGTGTAAGCATCGGTTTATGGGGTCCATGAAATAATTAAAAAAATATGCACTTTCCTTGCTTCAGCGGCATGTGCAAGCAACTTGGAAGTTGCACTTCGTTTCTTTTGTTGCGCATGGTGCAAACCGAAAACAAGAGTCGATTTTGTTGACATCCCATGGTTCGATGTCTGCAGTGTGGCACATGGTTCGATTTGAAGACACATTGGAGCTACTCTTATAAGTTTTTGACATCGTACATGATGGCTATGAACGTGGGATCTATGTAGGTTGGGGAGTATATATAACTTTTCGATAATGTTTTGACAGTCCGAGGCCATAATGATATTATGAAGATTATGTTCTTTTGCAAAAGCAACACCACATCGAACTGCAATGTTAACATGCCACTTTAATTTTCACGAAAGGAGGTGCAGATTTTATTCTATTTCTCTCATTGCGGTCCCCTTTGGAACATATGAATTTTTCCTGTTTCCTATGTTTTCCTATGAAAATCCTGTACATTTCCTATAAAATTCCTACGTTCCAAGGGGCCCTGCAAGGGCAAGGTCACAACTATGTGATTCAATATATTACTTCCATTACCATTACTTTCATTGTTACTTAAAGTTCCTTTCAGATTTACAAGATTAATTCCAAACACATGACGAAAGAGATATCACTTGCTCTATTACATCTCTAAAATCTTTAATTTTTTTATTATCAAGTATTCCTTCTGGCCTCCGTTGCTTTAGTAAGTCAAGTGCAAATTAGACCTTGACTTGCAGAAGTGGCAGTTATTCATTAAGAAGATGAACATATACACTGTTCGATCTACTTGCTTCAACTATATGTCCCTATTTACAATAATTTGGCTGTTTACAGTCCGACCCTTCAAATTCTGCAACTTATCTGTTGTACATACTAGCAACGCTTATATTATTGGCATCTCACCAACACTTATTTATGTGTTGCAATAGACCCTCTGTCAAGAGTGTTATGATCTAGGGTAGCTGGTCCTCGACTACGGAGTTCGTAGTCTCGGTCCGTCGTCTTCTCCGGCGAGGTTGCCTCTGCCACAGGCTTAGCTCTTCTCCGGCAGGTTTCCTAGCCGCAGGCTTGAGAGAGAGAGATAGAAGAATAGAATGATAATTCTTGCTTAATCCTCAATTGTCACGGTTACAAGAATATAAGGGCATAGCCCAAACCAACGGGAGTAACAAACTCCATAAATTTAGGAACTAATAATAAAAAAGGAAACTAATAATATCTTTCCTCTTTAGCCAGTCGACCTGCCCGAGCCAACCGTGCGCGCGCTCCCTGCGTCCGCAGTCGCCGCGCTCACCACGTCACCGCGCGCCACGCGTTTGGCCGCGCGTTCCGCTGCTCGGCGTAGGTCTCTGGCCCGGCGCCTCCTGGTGTAGACCTTTCCCCACATGACATCTCCCCCTCCATCGAGACGCAGCTCGTCCTCGAGCTGGAATGCTAGATACTTGGCGCGGAATGTGTCAACGTCCTCCCAAGAGGATGACGCAACGGACTCACCTTTCCACTGAACCAAGACTTGGCGCACACCCCGGGCAAGATGGTAGCACACCGCCCTTTCAGGCTCCAGAGCAATCGCGCCATGGTGAACCGGCGGAAGAGGTGGAGGCGCGGCCGACGGGGTCCCTTGGAACTTCTTGAGGAGGCCTACGAGAAACACGTCGTGCAGGCGTGCTCCCGGCGGCAACTCGAGGCGGATGGCGACGTCATTGATCAGCTCAGTGACGCGGTACGGCCCGAAGTAGCGGGGCTTAAGCTTGCCCGTCGATGCCTGAGGAAGCGAGGCTGTGGGACGCTGACGTAGGTGAAGGAGGGCCTAATCGCCCACTTGATAGGCCACCTGGCGATGTTCTGCGTCGTAGTAGCGCTTCTGGACCTGCTGTGCCTGTTCCAGCCGAGAGCGAATGTCGGCGAGGAACTCATCGCGCTCTGCCATGCTCCGGGCGACAGCAGCGACCCTCGTGTCGCCAGGCTCGTATGAGCGGATTGACGGCGGGTCACGACCGTAGATGACACGGAATGGCATGTCGCGCAGGGACGTCTGGTAGGCGGTATTGAAGACGAATTCCACCCACGGAAGCCAACGCAGCCATTGTCGCGGCCTGTCACCTGTAAGACACCGAAGATACATAATGATTACCCTGTTAGCCGCCTCGGATTGGTCATTCGACTGAGGATGGAAAGCCGTGGGCATGTGGAGCTTGGTTCCCATCAGGCGCATGAGCTCGCGCCAGAACTTGGACGTGAAAACCGGATCGCGATCCGACACCATCGACTGCGGAACGCCATGCAGGCGAACAATGTCGGCGAAGAATGCTTCGGCGACGGACTCGGCCAAGTACGGGTGCGCCAGGGGTATGAAATGGCAGTACTTGCTGAAACGGTCGACTACCGTCAAGATGACCGACTTGCTGCGCACCTTGGGCAGCACTTCGACGAAGTCCAGCACGATGTCTATCCAGACGCTGTGCGGAACAGGTAGGGGCATGAGCAGACCCGCCGGGTTCAAGTGTTCGGACTTGTAGCGCTGGCAGACGATGCATACTTTGACAAAATCCTGCACCAATTGTTTCATGTTAGGGAAGTGGAAGTCGCGGCGGAGTCGGTGAAGCGTCCGCTGAATGCCCTCGTGGCCGTCCTCGTGCACCGCTAGCACGATTTCCTGGACCAGGGCAGAAGTGGGCGGAATGTAGAGCCGGTCCTTATACTGGACCATGCCATCCACTAAGGACCAGGGCGCGCCGCGTGTGCCACTGGTGATCTCCTGGCGCAGCGCCACCAGCGCCGGGTCCGAGCCTTGTTCCTGCCATAGGCGCGTGATAAAGTCGAAGCACGGAGTTGAGAGCGCGAGAATGGCGCCTTCCTCGTCATCCTCCGTGTGGCGAGGACGCGTCGCACTCGACGGTGAAGGGCTTGGCGAAGTCCGGCATGGCGAGGACGGGTGCTGAAGTGACGGCAGCCTTGAGGTCGTCAAAAGCCGCGGCCGCGGTGTCGTTCCAGGAGAAACCCTCCTTGAGGAGAGCGGTCAGCGGGGTGGCGACGGCTCCGTAGTTGTGGACGAATTTGCGGTAGTAGCCCAACAAGCCAAGGAAGCCGCGTACGGCCCGGGCGGATCGAGGGACAGGCCAGTCACGGATAGCCTGCACCTTGGCCGGGTCCATGGCGACGCCAGACGCCGAGATGATGTGGCCGAGGTAGGAGACCGACGGTTCGCCGAACACGCACTTGCTGCGCTTAACGAAGAGCTGCTGCCGCCGGAGCTCGGTGAGCACGACGCGAAGATGACATAGGTGCTCTGCCCATGTCTGGCTGTAGATAAGAATGTCATCAAAAAAACAAGGACGAACTGACACAGAAAAGGCCGCAGGACGTCGTTCATGAGCGCCTGGAACGTCGTCGGGGCGTTGCACAGCCCGAACGGCATCACCAAGAATTCATAGAGGTCGTCGTGAGTCCGGAACGCCGTCTTGTGAATGTCGCCAGGGCGCATACGGACTTGATGATATCCCGACCGGAGGTCGAGCTTGGAGAAGAAACGGGTGCCGTGGAGTTCATCGAGCAGCTCATCGACGACGGGGATCGGGAACGCGTCCTTGATGGTAAGCGCGTTCAGGGCCCGGTAGTCGACGCAAAAACGCCATGCACCATTCGCCTTCTTGACAAGGAGGACCGGCGAAGAAAACGCCGAGTCGCTGCGCCGGACGATGCCTTGCTCGATCATGGCGGCACATTGCCGCTCCAACTCGTCCTTGTGGGTAGCCGGGTAGCGATAGGGGCGAACCGCCACCGGCTGTGCGTCGGGCTTGAGGGTGATGGCATGGTCACGGCGCGCTTGGGCGGCAGACCGTGCGGCTCCACGAAGACTCCCCGAAGCCGGCAAGGAGCTCCTCGAGCAAAGGCGCCGACGTCATGGAAGCGCAAGACTCCACTGCCTCCTGTAGCGGCACCCCTGTCCAGCATGTCGTGCAGCCCTGGCACATGAACGACACTGTGCCCACGGTGAAGTCCCACGTCAGGCTCCCGAGGGTCTCCATCCACTGGGTGCCGAGCACCAGGTCATAGCCTGCAAGAGGCATAACGAACAAGTCGACGGCGAACTCGATGTTGTTGATGACGAGCGGGGCACACCTGATGACGCCCGGACACGACACCTTTTCGCCGTTAGCCACCGTTGCCGTGAGTCACGGACGAGGCTGGCTTGGCAGCCCAGAACACTGCGCCGCCTCCTCGGCGATGAAGTTGTGGGTGGATCAGGTGTCGAGGAGGGCGATGAATGATGTCGCGCCCACCCTGACGCGGATCTGCATGGTCTTGCCCATGGTCACGCCGGCCACCGCATGAAGGGAGAAAAGGGTGCGTCCGTCTCGCTGGGATCAGCTGCTGTAGCATCGCCCGCGGCCGCGTCGTCATCAATCTCCACGCCATCGAGGAAGAAGATGCGTTTGCAGAACCGGTTGTGGCCCCTGGTGTACCGTTCATTACAATTGAAGCATAGATTTTGACGGCGTCGCTCCGCCATCACGTCCGGGGTGAGGCGCCGCTGGTTGCCCTCGCCGCGTCCCTGCTGGGAGGCCACCGGAGGAGCGGGGAGCGCCAACAGTGGTGGGGGCGCCGGAAGTGCGGCCCGAGGGACGGGCGCGGGAGGAGGACCGCGCGGCGGCGCCCTAGGAGGGTGCTGCACCGGCCGCTCGGACTCCATCAGCTCCACCTAGCACGCCAGACTCATGGCCGCCGCGAGCGTCTCCGCGTTGTGGATGCGGACAGCGTGGCTGAGCGGCGGAAGGAGGCCCCCGGTGAAGAGTTGGACGCGCTGCGCCTCGTCAAGGCGGCCGGCACGAGGCAGGAGGGCCTGGAAACGGTTGGCATATTCCTCCACGGTCCCGGTGCGCCTACACTCGGCGAGCTCGTACATCGGGGCGAAGCGGAGGGGAGGTCCAAACCGCAGGTTCAGGAGGTCCTTGAAGCGTCCCCATGGCGGCGTACCCTCGTCGTCCTAGAGCTGGGTGAACCACAGCTGTGCGACGTCGTCCAGATGATACGACGCCATCCACACGCGCTCCTCCGCCATGGTCCGATGTTGACGGAAGTAGGACTCACACTTGTTCAGGAAGAGCATCGGATCGGTCGTGCCATCGAAGCGGGGAAAATCCCACTTTTTGTGTTTCAGGTGGAAGTCCTGATCGCGCGGCCCTGCCGGGCGATGGCCGTCGCTGCCGCCCAAGGACGACGAGGACTTGTCCTTCATGGTGGCCATGTTGGACTTCAAGGTCTGTATCTCCACGCTCATGGACTTCAGCATGTCCATGACTTCGGCGAGTGTTGGTTCGGACATGGTTGCTGGGCTGGGTGCAGAGGCGGTGGAAGACGGCGGCGACGGCGGCGGGCTAGGGTTGGCAGCGGCGGCTGTGGAGGGTTGGGTGGAGCAGGTGGGTGAGGATCGACGTGACCGTGATACCAGGTTGTCAAGAGCGTTATGATCTAGGGTAGCTGGTCCTCGACTACGGAGTTCGTAGTCTCGGTCCGTCATCTTCTCCGGCGAGGTTGCCTCTGCCGCAGGCTTAGCTCTTCTCCGGCAGGTTTCCCTAGCCGCAGGCTTGAGAGAGAGAGAGATGGAAGAATAGATTGATAATTCTTGCTTAATCCTCAATTGTCACGGTTACAGGAATATAAGGGCATAGCCCAAACCAACGGGAGTAACAAACTCCATAAATTTAGGAACTAATAATAAAAAAGGAAACTAATAATATCTTTCCTCTTTAGCCAGTCGACCTGCCCGAGCCAACCGTGCGCGCGCTCCCTGCGTCCGCAGTCGCCGCGCGCCACGCGTTCGGCCACGCGTTTCGCTGCTCGGCGTAGGTCTCTGGCCCGGCGCCTCCTGGTGTAGACCTTTCCCCACATGACACCCTCGCAACGACGCAATATAGAGCAATACATATTAAATGTGTCGGTAAAGACCCTTGCAACACTATGGTCGCGCGCCTGAACAAACTCCATAACGAACTGAAAGTACAAGCTTACCAACCACACTGTTAAACCTCGGCAAAATTTGAAGGAAAATTAGGTCTTGCTCCTTAGTTTTCATAGCTGAACATGCATGATCTTCATTTACATGTCAAGATTTCACAATGCCGGCACATATATAATGATGCAGCAGGAAACATACACAAACGTAACTGCACAAAAACGTCACGTATTTACAGAACTACAGTTACATCATGCATCTTGATTTTGACTGCTAATTTTTTTTCGCGATCGGGTCTTGTACCCGTATTTCGGCATGCTTATTATGCATGTGTTGTGATTTAGCCTGGAGAGATTATCTAGAAGATGTGGGTGTGTATGTTGAGCAGTGCAACCCTGGTCTGCACGAGGCTCCTGAACACCTTGTCGCTGCCGGCCTCCAGGCCGTCGATGCACTCCTCCAGCTCCTCCAGCCTCTCCACGAGCGCCACCGTCTCCTTCTCCTCCTCCGACACCTTCTTGGTGAGGCACATGAGCGCCGCGGTCCTCTTGCAGGAGCACGCGGCGGCGGAGGCCGACGCCGACATTGCCGCGACGGTGCCGAACAACGCGGCCGACGCGGCGGCTGTGGCGGCGGCGGCCTCGGCCAGCAGCCCGGTCACCTCGACCTCCGCCGCGCTGCCGAGGCCAAGGCGCGAGGGCCTGCCGCTGCCGGCTGCCGCGCTGTCCCTGGCGGCGGAGGCCGCGAGGCGGGAGAGGTCCTTGCCGGCCTTGCGCTGCGACCTGAGCGCGGAGGCGAGGCGCGCACCGTCGCGGCGGCGCACGGCGGCCAGCGCCTCCGCCACGTCCCGCTTCAGCTCCACCACGGCCTCCTGGAAGCTACCGTGCGCGTCGGCGAGGCGGAGGAAGGCGTCCAGGAGGCGGTCGCCGGTGGCGGAGAGGGTGAGCGCGGCCTGCGCCTCGGGGAGGTCCAGGAGGTCGCCGAGCGCGGCGTGGAGCGCGTCCACGTGCGCCAGGCCCGTGGCGGCGCCGGAGGTGGCCGGGTCCTGCGCCCACGCGCGCACGGCGCCGATGTGCGCGTGGAGGTGCGCGAGGATCGGGTGGGAGCGGCACGGCAGGCTGACGGAGCGGGCGTGGTACGCGGCGGCGGCGGAGGACGCCGCGCGGGGCTTGGTCGACGACGACCTGGACGGGCTCAGAGGGAAGGAGATGGAGCGCGCGAAGCTGGGCGCCATGCCTCCGCCGATCGAGCTTGCTGGTGTGTGTCTGCGGCGTGCGTGTTCCTTGCTTATAAAGAGGCGGGCGGAGGCGGAGCTGGCAGGCGCACGGTGGTGCGTGCGCAGGTGAAGCAGCGGCAGCAGCCGGTGGTGTGGTAGCTCGCTCGTGTCGGCGTGGAGAGGTGTCAGGTGTGCGTCGCTGGCATGTCTAGGTTAGCGGGCGCGGGCGGGGCATGTGCAGTGCAGTTGAAAACGATGGAGGCATGGAGCTCTGCTTGCTGGGTCGATCACGCGCGAGCAGTGACAATGTGAACACGGTTGTCAGACAAGTGGCTGTCCGCGTGATGTGATGCAGTGTAGTGTAGCCACGGTGGCAGGATCGTTCTTGGCCTTTGTTCTCTGTTTTCTATACGTATTTCCACCTGATTTCAGATCGTCTGAATAAAATCAGCTATTAAATACTCCAGGATTGTAAAACTTGTATCTTGAGATTAACGAGTGACAGTGGGCCACACCAGTTGTTAAATATTTTAAAGCGTTGGTTGAGCAAATCCATGTTTTGTTTATACATGGAGATCATCTGAAGTTCTGAATAAAATCTCTTCTCTGAGAAAACAGATTTCTGAATAAGGTCGTGTGAACTGGTGGAGATTAAGTAACAGTACACAGAAGAATGATCAATGAACTAGGCAAAGGTTAAGCACACATTGTACAAATTTTACTTGTGTCCAGTCACGGGTTTAGTTTGGACGAACAAAGAAAACAAAAGAATGAGTTGCAAGACCCGATTTTTGTCGATACGCAGGACCCAACTTATATATATTGATATATAGGTGGGTTTAACCCAGATATCAAGACAATATCATGATAGATTAATAACTATTCACCAGAAAAATAATTTGAGAAGAGAAAGAAAATAATTAGTACGCCAAAGGAAGAAAAATAATTAGTACGCCCTCGTGAAATCCTTTTATGCACCTACGTACTGTAATATCTAGTTTCCTCTTCCCCTCCACCACCCATGGCGGTGCTTCCTTACTGCTCGCTGGACCTCTTTGGAGTTCCCACGTGATGGCTCTTCCTCCCAACTCGCAGGCCCTCCTCTAGTCCTCTTCCATTTCCCTAGTGACCCAAGGAGCAGGGGCAGCCATTGAACACTGCCTCATTCCAACACTTCCAAAGCACATCTAGCACATCAGGAGCAGGAAAGCATAAAAATGTTTTGAGCTAGAAGGTTTGGAGGGTAATATAAGCACGAGAACTCGAAAAACTCTAGCGCCATCAACCATGAATCTAGTATGCATGGTGCCACACTGCGTAGGAGAAGGCACATTAAAAGATCAGATGATGGAGGTTTGAAGGGCGACATAAGCACCAGAACTTAGAAAATCTAGCATCATCAACCATGAATCCAGTATACATGGGTGCCATGCCGCATGAGAGAAAGGCACATTCAAAGATCAAATGATGGAGGTTTGAAGAGCGACATAACCACCAGAACTCGAAAACTCTGTCGCCATCAACTATGAATCCAGTATGCATGATGCCACGTCGCATGGGAGACGGCACATTCAAACATCAAATGATGGCCTCGCAAGAAAGATCAAATGATGGGAGTTTGAAGGGCGATATAACCACAAGAACTCAGAAACTCTAGTACCATCAACCATGAATCCAGTACGTGTGGTGCCACGTCACATGGGAGAAGGCACATTCAAAGATCAGATGATTAGGTTTGAAGTGTGATATAAGCAATAGAACTCAGAAACTCTGGTGCCATCAACCATAAATCTAGTATGCATGGTGCCATGCCACACAGGAGAAGGCACATTCAAGGATTAGATGATGGAGGTTTGAAGGGCGACATAAGCACCATAACTCGGAAAACTCTAGCGCCATAAACCAGGAATCCAGTATGCATGGTGCCACGCTGCATGGGAGAAGGCACATTTAAAGATCAGATGATGGGGTTTGAAGGGCGACATAAGCACCAGAACTTAGAAACTCTAGCACCATCAAGCATGAATCCAGTATGTATGGTGCCATGTCGCACGAGAGAAGGCACATTCAAAGATCACATGATGAGGTTTAAAGTGCAACATAAACACCTGAACTCAGAAACTATAATGCCACTAACCATGAATCCAGTATGCAAGGTGCCACACCGCACGGGAGAAGGCACATTCAAGGATCAGATGATGAGGTTTGAAGGGCGACATAAGCACTAGAACTCGAAAACTCTGGCGCCATTAACCATGAATCAAGTATGCATGATTCCATGTCACATAGGAGAAGGCATATTCAAAGATCAGATGATGGAGGTTTGAAGGGTGACATAAGCACCAAAACTTAGAAAATCTAGCATCATCAACCATGAATCCAGTATACATGGGTGCCATGACGCACGGAAGAAGGCACATTCAAAGATCAGATGATCCACAGTTTGTCGCATTGTTGCACAAGGCGCAACTATCACCATCTAGGAATAGCCCTAGAGTCCATCTCTCTCTCTCTAGCTGGGAAACCGCACCAACTCAAAGCACCTAGTTCTTCATTGTTCCCTTTGCTAGGACTTTGACAAGACCTTTTCCAACAAGAAGCACCCAATAGAGAAATCATAGCAATGGTCGACAGCCATGGGCCTTGCGATAAGGGAAGAAGCAAGCTCTACCTTGCCTAAACCGTCGCTCTGAAGCTCCACCCTAGGACACCATTCCTTTGAGTAAGCCTCATCACCCCTCCTGTGCTCTAGGTATCCATCTTCTCCCTCTTGGTCTTTGCTCTCAGCCATAGCTCTTCAGAATCTCAATCCCCCCTAAGACCATGAAGGCCCAGTATGGCGTAGATTTGGCTTACCCATCACCCAGAAAGTTTTTGGTGCTAAGTCCACTTTCTTTGGTGGTCGCTTTTGTTCGTTGCAAATTTAGGCATTCTGAAGATTCTTCTTTATCCGTGTCAAAAAAAACTTTTTATTGCAGAAGAGCAGTTAGACAAGGAGATCATCTCCCCCTCTCCTTTTTATCTTACTGACAACCTTTCTTCAAAATATTATAAACAAAGCCACCAACTTGGGACTGCTTACGTTGCCAATTCTTTCATTCTGCTGCGCAGACTTCCCCATCCCACAAAATGTTGATGATACCTTAATCATCATGAAGGTATCTACAAAGCATCTTTTCTTCTTGATAGCAATCCTCTATACTTTCTGTGAAGCAAATGGGCTAAGACTAAACTTCTCTAAATCCAATCACCTATTTAGGCCTGCCTCTTGGTCTGATAAATCTCCAAATTGATGAATTCCTCCCTCTGATCAATAAATGGGAAAGAATATTGGCCTTCACATCCCCTTTCTATCCCAAGCTGGCAGATGTAGGATGTGCAGTGTGCATGTTGCCGAGCAGCAAAGCAAGGTTGGTAGCTACTCTACCGGTTAATGTAACTGTAATATTTGACCCTTAGGGCGCTCCAATGGTTGCCAAAGTCTAGGAAAAATGGTACTGGCTATCAAGGAGAGAGATTAAATATATATCTATCAATTACTAAATAGCTAGTCTAACATGATCTTCCAGAAACAACTCTCTCACAGCTCACATGACCCTCTACTTCAATGTTTTTTTTATTATTATTTCGAAGCCTCATCTAACTGGCTGTCATTGAGGATGCGCAAAGAACGGGATGATGAGCACGTATACATTCATGAATGCACATAAACATGCGATGCTGCCGTGGTTGTGTGTCGTTGGTGTTTGTGGGATGGCAGGGGGGCAAGCAGCAGGACACGAGGTGTGTTCAACCGTTGCAGGGATGCCATGGAGACATGATCCGCGATGGACGCACGCAGAGAGGCAGGCTTTGGGTTGGCTTGCTAGCTTACGCGTGCGTCCAGATCTCAAGGCATGGAGGACACGCATTGGCGCGGGATGCAGACAGCTTGGACATGTGTCTCTCGATCGAGAGAGAGTCTCCAATCCATCGACCCAAGGTTTAGTAGTACAGTAGTATCTCTTCATTATATTCATCACCGAACCACACTGTCGCAATTAAGAACTAGCTAGCTAGCTGGTAGGAGTGATGTTATTGTAATCAGTGGCAAGGTTTAGTTTAACAATTGATGGCTGGACGCATGGTGCCATGGTGTGCTGGTTTGAGGAGGCGCGGACATGGAGAGAGACAGGATCCGGGAGGCATGGACGACAGAGCGAGCGGCGAGACCGGCGGAGCTGAGGTACCGGGCATGCATGCGCAGCCAGAGCCCAGATGAGATGCTTCGCTCGTGTTTCGTGCTCCTCCTGCCCCTGCATGGCTGCATTTTTGCAAATGCTGCTGCCGCGCCATTTGCGGTGGTGCGCCGCTCGAGCCTTCTCGGAGCTAGTGACGACTCACCACCTCTCCTCTCGATCGGATCTCCGCTACATCCGGCCGGGACGACATGTACGGACGCGACGACAACGACTAGTGTTGCTGCTAGCTGTTGCTCCAGCTGAGCTTCAAAGCCAGGTACGTAGCTCATGCAAATTATATTCATGGGATACTACGTGGTTCAACATAGCATGTACTATTATTTCTCGTCCACCTCGCTCACACTCCTGTGTCCTGCTCTTTTTTTCTTCTTTAAAAACTCAGCAAGAGATTTGCTCAGCTAAAGTTATATATGAATGGAAAGAAGAAACCATTTTTTAGGCCAAATGCATAGGCATGAACTGAGACTTAGCTCAGCTGTTGCCGCTCTTGGGTTGAGTTTGTTAATATATATAACAAATACATAAACTAGTATGTTTCGCAAAAAAAAATACATAAACTAGTAATAACAGAGATTCCCGGTCCCCCGGCCAGCCCCTCGTGCGGGTTGTCGTACTTCGTCCAGTCCACCTCGCTCCCACATCCATCCACGCCACCACCAGCTAGCTGCTTCAATTCATGACGATGCATCGAACCAAGTTACCAGCAACCTGCAGCTAGCTGAAGCAGGCAGGCAGGCGTATCATGCCCTTGTTTAGTTCCCAAATCCAACCCCCAAATTCCACTATGCAAAAAGAAGATTCCCCGTCACATCAAAATGTCGGCACATGCATGGAGTACTAAATGTAGATGAAATTAAAAACTAATTGCACAGTTTTGTTGTACTTTGCGAGACGAACATTTTAAGCCTAATTAGTCAAAGTTTGGACAATTTTTACCAAATAAAAACAAAAGTTACTACAGTACGACGTGACCTACACTATTCCAACTTCTCCTCCCAATTCCAACATCTAAACAAGGCCCATATCTCATTTGATGCATCCATTTGCACGGAGGTCAGACAGACAGCATGTATGTAGTGGTAGTATATTAGTACTAGTAGAGAGTAGAGACGTAGCGTAATAGTACCTGAGCCGTACGTTCGTACGGGCCTCGCTGGAGGCCGGCCGGCCGGTGGCACAAGCATGGAAGGGAGGGACCACTGTTAGCTTGGCCGCCAAAACCCAGGGCCGCCGGCCGGCCAGTTCCAGAGATCCACCGGCGGTGGCTGCAAACAGCGCTTGCCACCAACGTCCAGCCATGCAAGCACGCTTCTCTCACGATGGTTGCCGCGCGCCATCGGAGTCGGAAATGATCCAGGCGCTCGCGATGACCGATCGATCGACCGATCGCTTCCTGGCCGGCGGCCGGGGTCCAACGTCCAAGTCCAGCGGCCACGCGCTGAATGCATGCACTGTTCCGAATAATCACGCAGCTTCGATATCGATATATCCAGCTCGATCTGCAGGGAGGCCAGTGGCATGCAAGATGCAACACTGGCACTGGCAGTGGCAGGCCAAGTTGGTTCTGGTTGTGGTTGCAATTGCTGCAGCATGCATGCACGCTACAGCTCCTCCTTCCGATCCCTCTCGCTCGTCTGACTAGCTGGTAACATCTTGCCTCGACCTCGACTGCAGCAGCAAGCAACCATGCTGCATGCATGCATCGATCGGCCAGTCAGCATCCAAGTGGATGCCCCTGGACTCACTGGATGGATGGGTATGCGTGCACTCCTCAACCGCGCGCGATCGATCAAGCAACTTGGCCTGCTGCATGCAACGGCCCAATCTGAATCTCAACTCAGATTAAACAAGCAGCAGCTAGTAGCAGGCCAGCAGGGCCAGCGACTATGGGGTTGCTAAGTTCCCACCTAAAAACTTTACAGCTCATTTTATCGAATATTTGGACACATGCATGAAGTATTAAATATAGATAAAAAATAACTAATTGCACAGTTTGCATGTATTTTACGAGACGAATCTTTTAAGCCTAATTAGTTCATGAGTAGACACTAATTGCTATAGTTACACATGTGCTACAATACACAAAAACTTTACAGCCTCTCAATTAAACACGCCCTGAATCCATATCAATGAAGACCGATCGATCTCACGCGCTGCGCGCTGGTGTGGTGATGGATACGTACGCCAGCTGCAAGCCAACCAGGAAACTACTCTAGCTATAACGATTGCCTGTACTGTATTGTACGTTCTGGTTCTGGTTCTGGTTGCAGCTTGCGATCTCGATCGGGTTAGGGGGTGAAGCCAACCAGGAAACTACTCTAGCTATAACGACTGCCTGTACTGTAATTCTGGTTCTGGTTCTGGTTGCAGCTTGCGATCTCGATGGGGTCAGGGGTGTTTAGTTCTTGGGATGAAAAATTTTGGTATCACATCGTATGTTTTGGGTATCACATCGGATATTAATAAAAAAACTAATTACATAACTTAACTGGAAATCACGAGACGAATTTATTAAGCCTAATTAATCTGTCATTAGCACATGTTTACTGTAGCACGACATTGTCAAATCATTGATTAATTAGACTAAAAAAACTCGTCTCGCAAATTTATCGCAATCTGTGTAATTAGTTATTTTTTATGTCTACATTTAATACTTCATGTATGTATCAAAGATTTGATGTGATAGGGTGAAAAATTTTTAGGAAGGAACTATGCACATCTGAAATTGGCCGGCCTGCTGGCTATTGCTATATATGCAGAGTGTAGAAGCAGGGTTCCATGTCGTCAGCCTGTAGCCGACTTTTCTAGAATCTGCTGGCCATCTACCCTCAACTACACTACAAATCTACAATTACAAAGCGGTCAAACCTCTGTTTGCTTCAAGCCTTTCAACGCATGGCAACCGATCATTTGGAATTTTTTTAAAATAATATTTACTTAATGATTAATTGCAAATGTAGAAGTTGTTATACAAAAATTTCACATACAGTAGCATGACAGCAGCTTAACCCCCGATAAGTGTCCTGTCGGCAGCTCGGAAGCCGACAGGCCTACGTGGCACACGCGTCACAGTCGACGCACGTCAAAACTGCCTGTCGGCCTGAAGGCACTTTTAGCTCTGTCGGCGTGGAGAGATGTGCGTGGCTGGCATGTCTAGGTTAGCCGGCGCGGGCGGGCCATGTGTGCATGCAGTTGAAAACGATGGAGCTCTGCTGGGTCGATCACGCATTCACGCGCTAGCAGTGCCAGTGAACAGTGACAGTGTGGCCTTTGGGTTTGCAGGAGAACGCTGAACTGAACGCGGTTGTCAGACAGCAAGTGGCAGTGCGCGTGATGTGATACAGTAGCCACGGTGGCAGGATCTTTCTTGGCCTCTATTCTCTGTTTTCTATACGTATATTTCCACCTGATTTCAGATCACCTGAATAAACTCAGCTGTTAAATACTCCAGCATTGTAAAGCTTGTATCTTGAGATTAACGAGTGACAGTAGGCCACACCAGTTGTTAAATATTTTAAAGCGTTGATTGAGCAATTGCATGTTTTGTTTATACATTTTTGTGGGCAGGAGATCTCATCTGAAGTTCTGAATAAAATCCATTCTCTGAGAAAACAGATTTCTGAATAAGGTCGTGTGAACTGGTGAAGACTTAAGTAACAAGTATACAGACGAATAATCAATCAACTAGGCAAAGGTTAAGCACACATCATACAAATTTTACTTGTATCCAGTCACGGGTTTAATTCGTAGGAACGATGGAACCAAAAGAATGACATGCAAGACCCAATATATTTTTTTTGATTCGCAGGACCCAATATTAAGAATATGAAGGCACGCCGTCTAGGCGGTCTCCCAGAGTGTCCACGTATGCTTCATTTAGGTGGTGCGTTAGATAGAGATTCCACGGTCTAGATGAAGTAGTACCTCCATGACCCACATGTAGTACCTCCATGCATGCCAAGCAAGTGGATGCATAAAATGGAGCAGATGAAAATTTGGATGGACATGCATGCAAGTATAGTCCAAAATTGTACATCCATGACCCACATGTAGTACCTTCATGCATGTCATTGTTATCCTTAAGCAAGTGGATGCATTAAACGGAGCAGATGGAAATTTGGATGGGCATGCATGCAAGCACCGACCAAAATTATACATGTGCTTTGTAGTACCTCCATGACCCACATGTAGTACTTTCATGCATGCAATTGTCATCGTCAAGCAAGTGGATGCATTAAACGGAGCAGATGGAAATTTGGATGGGCATGCCCGTCCAAAAATGTACGTGTGCTTTGCATGCAAGAAGTTACTATAGGGATTTACATCATTGTGCCTTCTCCTTTTACACAGAGGAGCTTTTACCGCTACTAGGTTTTTACATGGAAGGAAGCAACTTGTGAGACCATAGCAACGACCTCTTTATTGCTAGAAAAAAATTGTTGGCCAGTAGGAATTAGAATCGCCTGTGGTCCTTTTAGCCAATGCGGTAAATTTTCATGCATGCATGTATGCTCTCTAGGCTATATAAAAATTATAGGTGCTCTTGCCATCTAGATTTACCATGGACATGTGCACCGTAGTAGCAATCCCAGGTGGGACCTCTTTACCTGCAGAAAATGTACTCTTCAGCAAGGAGTTGCATCACCTCTGGTTCAAAATGTATGGGTGGCTAAAGCCAGTGTGGTAAATTTTTGTCACCTGTGGTTCAAAAAATGTATGGGTAGCTAAAGCCAGTGTGATAAATTTTCGTCACCTGTGGTTCAAAATTTACAGGTTGCTAAAGACAATACGGTAAATTTCATGCATGCACAAGTGTTCCCTAGGCTATATAAAAAGTCTAGGTGTCCTCAGTATACTGAGCACATCAACCAGCCTTCCTCAGCAGTGGATGGATGAAGAAAGTGCATGCATTCAATGAAGTGGATAGAAAATTGAATGACCATGCATGTAAGGACAATATAAAACTGTAGATGTACTTTGCATGCAGAAAGTTACCATGTTAGGGGGATTTACATCACTGTACTTTTACATGTCCTTTGCATAAAAAAGTTACTACGACAAGAGGAATTTACATCACATGTGCCTTCTCCTTTTACATTAATGAATTTACTATCAATAGATATGTAGTAAATTTTCATGCATGCATGGGTGACTCCCTATGCTATCCAGAAATTCACTCAGTAAATTTGAAAGCACTGGAGACTGGACATCTTCAACTGCCCATGGCGTGGGTCAATCACATGTGCCTTCTCCTTTTACATTAATGAATTTACTATCAATATATACGTAGTAAATTTCCATGCATGCACGAGTAGCTCCCTATGCTATCCAGAAATTCACTCAGTAAATTTGAAAGCACTGGAGACTAGACATCTTCACCCTCCCCTTCATGCTACTATCAGATAAAAACAAGTCGGGCAGGTGGACACATTTAATGCCTCTCCTCCGCACCATCAAATAAAAACAATTCACCGACCATGCAGGAACATTTGTACTTGCACATGTATCCATGCATCCAAGAGACGGCTTGGGTTGTGTGCACGTTGCTCCCAAGGTGGTCGGTGGTTGGAGTTGATCGCCATTAATACAGCTACCATACTTGCATCTGCTCCCATGCATGCAGAGGCCCCCCGTTCCTCCAACTCTTGCCTATATAAGTATGTGCCATCCATTGTTTCATCGCACCCATCCCAACCCTCCCAGTGTCCTCCTTGTAGTTCATATATGAGGAATCAGTAGGCATTAGCTATGACCTCATTGTAGTTCATCCCTGCAGTAGTTTGCGTGTACATCGGCTATGTGTAAGCTCGCATATGCACCGCCCCTGTTTGCCACCTTCAGATATATACATGTGGTGCACGTTTGTGATGACATGTATTCCATATTGAATGAGTAAACAAACTCTATTACCGTGTTAACAAGCAACTTGGCCACAGAATGCTTGAAATCTAAGCATCGTTAGTATGGTTCTGGGCAAGCACACTTGCTTATGGCGATAAGGACTGGCACACCCGCTGGCACCCAGTGGCAGTACTCTAAAAAATTCAAGTGTACCTAGGGACATTCTATAAGTGCATTAACTACCTGCCGTGTGTCATGTAACCAAAGACATACTGATACATACCAAAGTCTATAATGTTTTCAACTATCTGTAGACTATTCTAATGCCTATGGACTACTTTTCTGCAACATTGTGGTTGCTCTTAGATTATGTCTGCGATGGTGTTTCAATGCCACGACTAAGTACACTAAGTAAACAGTAGCCTGCTCACAGCATAAAAGCAGGCAACCACGGGACATATATAATGTGTCTGCTGGTTGTGCTTCAATGGAACGTTGGCATGGTTAAGATGGTCGAATTACAAATACATGAGCAAGAAATAAAATGGTTTTGATGACTTGGTCCTTTATTGTGTAATTGTATCTTATCATGAATCTAGATAATCTAGCGTACCCGCACAAATACCTCAGGAATTGCCTTCTACTTTGTCGAGACCATACAAAATCTTACAGACACGGTTTACGCTTCCAAGGCGTTGAAAAAGTTAGTTCAAATTTGGTCACCTCTATTTTTTTAGGTTCATACTGAGCTACTTGACCTGCCAGGTAGCATCACATCACGCTATCTCTGGCCGTGCCTATAAAACCACACCCTCTTTCTAGAGGAAGAAATCAAATAGGCCTAAACGGTCCTATACACTGCTGCGCATTGTTAAGTAGCGACGACTTACCGTGTCGCACGGGTAAGAAAAGCATCCCGCACAGGATGGTCGCACACGCACAGTACCATTCTATGTACGCCTATGCCACGCCATGAACTGACGACAATACTGTGAATCTGTCATATGCTGAAAAGTAGGGAGCATCATCAGCCACAGATGGTCGCACACGCGAAGTGCAATTCTATGCACGCCATGCACCGTGAATCTGTGATATGCTGCACGTAAACTATATATTTTTTTCGAAAAAGAAAATGCTCCAGCCTCTAGCACGTATACACATACTATGCTCAGTATATGGTATTTTAGAGCTAAGTTTTTTCCCCTAAAAAGACTCTACGTAAGATTCACCATGGTAATTAGGCACCGACCATGCATGCTGAGCATCCACCGTCCATTTGCATGCGACGTACAATCACCAGAGAAGTTGTCTCGTTGCTCCACTGCCCAGGTATCTAGCCACAACAATGCCATTGAAGACGAGCAAGCAAGCCAGTGGCACAACCCCTCTTCCTCGGCGTATAAAAGGGCACCCGGAGGTGCTCTCCTCCACCACCCAGCAACACGATCAGCTCACTCGCCTGCTCTCACTTCAATTTGTCCGTGCATACCATATACGCCTATACGCACGAGCCAGGCTCGGCTGTCATTGCAGGACGAGGTGAGCAGCTCATGAGCATTCCCTCGTTCTTCCCTCCCTCCCTATGGTTTTCACCCTGCTCCCCTCCTTGGTTGTAGAACGTGACTTTAGGCTTTCTGGGTAGTGTTTTACATATAAGAGTATTTTACAAAAAGTTTTAATGCCTTCTCTTTTTCAAAAATATTTACTCTTATCTATTCTCTCTAAGATGGCAGAAGGAGTTTGGACCAGCAGCTACTGTCTAGGCGTTGAAGGCTTTCCCAAGCTGTTGTATGCTACCATGCAAAGACTTGGAATCAAGGATCGCCCAGAATATGAAGGCAGGGAGTACGAGGAGCATGAAACCGAAAGATGTGAAGTCACCGTCTATATCGGAAAAAGTGAAGACTTCCCTGACATAGCTGAAGCATGGAGTATGACTACGACCGGATTTCGGTTTGTAGACACGTATCAAGCTGTCGCCCACAAAGCTTTGAGGTGCCTATGCCAGATCTACGAGAAGCCCATCGTCCGTACACCCATGAGGTTCTTTCCACCCCAGGAAAAGGACCGACCAGTTTGGAGAACCCGTATAGACATCTTACAAGGACGTTATTCGCTCGAGGATGACCCGACTGTAGTATTCATGACCACATACCTACTTGCTATGGATGAGCAATATGATAAGCAAGCATCGGAGTTGAGGAAGTGCATGCACCGCGCAAAAGAAGCTGAGCTCATGGTTAGAAAGTTCCATGTGCAACTAGCGGAGGCTCAGGCCCAAGCAGCTGCAGCCGAGAGTCGTGAAACTGCCATCGCTGAAGCCTTGAAGGAAGCTGAGGACCGCCATGCTCAGGAGTTGAAGGATGCCTACCTTGTCACTAGGGCCAAGAGAAGAATGCAAGCCTTAGAAGACCGAGAGCCCATGATTCTAGAAGGAATCCCAATCATGTCCCTAAACATAGAAAGAAGACTCGACGTTGAAGGCCCATCAGCTCCTCCACCCACAGAAATCTCTCATGAAGCTCTAGAGTTGGAGCCCAGTAAGGAAGAAAATATTCTCCTCACCCAGCCACCCCCAAAAGATGACGTTGACCCGCCTCTTAGTCCAAGGGATGGACGACAGATGTCGGAAGAATGATCCTTTTCAACACCAAGGAAATGAAGCCCTTTAGCCGAAGACGTTGAAGATTAGTTGTACCATGTTTCTCCTTTAGTCTTAGGGTGTGAAGTTTATTTCGCTTTTGTTCACCCCAAAGGAGATGAAGCGTATTGTAGTATGCGTATTTTGTTCCCTGCTATGTTGTACCCTCTTATTTAGAATATATATTTATGTTTGTTGGTTGTGCTAATTGAGTGCTTTATCAAAGTTCTTTCAGTCTCTTTCATAACAATACGATGAGAAAACATATTAGACATATGAGCCATATTTTCTAAGATTTCCTATATCGAACACATCACCCGCAGCGAAGCGCGGGCAGCAGTGGCTAGTTTAGTATGATAGCTAGAGTGTACTATTTGTCAACTTGAGATATATAGGTCGGTCTAACCCAGATATCAAGATAGTATCACGATGGATTAATAATTGTTCACCAGAATAATAATTTTTTTAAAACAGAAGAAAATAATTTACACACCCGTTAAAATCATTTGTGCACCTTTGTATTGTACTATCTAGTTTCCTCTTCCCCTCCAACCCCATGGCGGTTCCTTACCTCGCTAGACCTCTTCAGAGTTCCCATGTGGTGACACTTCCTCCCAACTCACAGGCCCTCCTCTTCGGTTCCCTTAGCGACCTAAGAAGCGGGGGCAGCATTGAACACCATTTCATTCCTACACTTTCAAAGCACATCTGGCACATCAAGAGCAGGAAAGCATAATAATGTTTTTAGCTAGGAGGTTTAGATGGTAAAACAAGCACAAGAACTCGAAAAACTCTAGCGCTATCAACCATGAATCCAGTATGCATGGCGCCACACTGCACAGGAGAAGACATTCAAAGATTAGATGATGGAGGTTTGAAGGACACCATAAGCACCAAAACTCAGAAAATCTAGCGCCGTCAACCATAAATCCAGTATACATGCTGCCACGTCGCACAGGAGAAGGCACATTCAAAGATCAAATGATGAGGTTTGAAGAGCGACATAAGCACCAGAACTTGAAAACTCCGGTTCCATCAACCATGAATCCTCAGGAGAAGGCACATTCAAAGATCAATGATGAGGTTTGAAGAGCGACATAAGCACCAGAACTTGAAAACTCCGGTTCCATCAACCATGAATCCAGTATGCATGGTGCCACGCCACACGGGAGAAGGCACATTCAAAGATTAGATGATAAGGTTTGAAGGGCGACATAAGCACCAAAACTCAGAAAATCTAGCACCATCAACCATGAATCCAGTATACATGCTGCCACGTCGCACGGGAGAAGGCACATTCAAAGATCAAATGATGGGGTTTGAGCGACATCAGCACCAGAACTCGGAAACTCTAGGGCCATCAACCATGAATCCAGTATGTATGGTGCCACGCCACATTTGAAAAGGCATATTCAAAGATTAAATGATCGTGATTTGAAGGGCGGCATAAGCACCATACCTTGAAAACTCTAGCGCCATCAACCATGAATCCAATATGCATGGTGCCACACCGCATGGGAGAAGGCACATTCAAAGATCAAATGATGGGATTGAAAGTGTGACATAAGCACAAGAACTTGGAAACTCTAGTGCCATTAACCATGCATGGTGCCACGCTGCATAGGAGAAGGGACATTCAAGATCAGATGATGGAGATTTAAAGGGCGACATAAGCACCAGACCTCGAAAGTCTAGCGCCATCAACCATGAATCCAATATGCTGGTGCCATGCTACACGGGAGAAGACTCATTCAAAGATTAGATGATGAGGTTTAAAGGGTGACATAAGCACCATAACTCTTTAACTCTGGCACCATCAACCATGAATCTAGTATACATGCTGCCACGTCGCACGGGAGAAGGCATATTCAAAGATCAAATGATAGGGTTTGAAAAGCGACATAAGCACAAGAACTCGAAAACTCCGGTGCCATTAACCATGCTAGTATGCATATGGTGCCACGCGCAAATGAGAAGGCACATTCAAAGATTAGATGATGGAGGTTTGAAGGGCGACATAAGCACCAGAACTCGAAAACTCTTGCACTATCAACCATGAATCTAGTATGCATGATGCCATGCCACATGGGAGAAGGCACATACAAAGATCAGATGATGAGGTTTGAAGGGCAACATAAGCACCAGAACTTGGAACTGTAGCGCCATCAAACATGAATCTAGTATGCATAGTGCCACCCCACATGAGAGAAGGCACATTCAAAGATCAGATGATCCACAGTTTGTCACATTGTGGCACAAGGCACAATAATCACCATCCAGGAATAGCACAGAATCTCTCTCTCTCTCTCTCTTCTGCTGGGCAACCGCCACCGGCACTATCCAACGCAAGGCACCTAGTTCTTCATTTGTCCCTTTGTTAGGCCTTGGATAGGACCTTTTCTAGCAACAAGCACCCAGTAGACAAAACATAGCAATGGTCGACAGCCATGCGCCTTGCGATAGGGGAAGAAAAGCATGAGTTTGTGCGAGATATCTTCTCCCTCTTCTTCGCTCTCAGCCATGGCTCTTCAGAAGCTCAACTTTTCCCCCACCCAAGACCAAGAAGGTTGGGTACGACGTAGATTTGGCTCACCCATCACCTAGAAAGATCTTGGTGCCAAGTCATTTTATTTGGTGGTCGCTTTTGTCCGCTGCAAATTTAGGCAGTCTGAAGATTCTTCTTTATCTGTGTCAGGAAAGACTTTTCGTTGTAGAAGAGCAGTTAGACAAGGAGATCATCTCTCCCCTCTCCTTTTTATCTTAGTGCCCGTCTTTCTTCAAAATACTATGAACAAAGCCATCACCTTGGGACTGCTTACCTTGCCAATTCTTTCACTCGGTTGCGCAGACTTCCCCATCCCACAAAATGTTTATGATACTGTAATCATCATGGAAGTATCTACAAAGTAGTTTTTCTTCTTGGAAGCAATCCTCTATATACTTCTCTGAAGCAAATGGGCTAAGACTAAACTTCTCTAAATCCAATCTAAATCCAGTCACCTATTTAGGCCCGCCTCTTGGTCTTATAAATCTCAAAATTGATTAATTCCTCCCTCTGATCAATAAGGGCCTGCTCGTTGATCCCAGAACCAAGGGGATTGGGAGGAATTGAGGATGATTAAATCCCCTATAAGTCAAATTACCCCTTAACCCCCTCCAATCCCCTTTGATCCCTTTGATTTTGACAACAACCGTACAAGGCCTAAATGGGAAAGAATATTGGCCTTCACATCCCCTATTTCTATCCCAAGCTAGTACTGGTAGATGTAGGATGTGCAGTGCAGTGCATGTTGCCAAGCAGCAAAGCAAGGTTGGTAGTAGCTACTCTAACTGTTAATGTTACTGTATGTAATATTTGCGAAAGAACGGGATGATGAGCACGTATATACATACATAAATGCACATAGACATGTGATGCTGCCGTGGCTGTGTGTCGTTGGTGTTTGTGGTATGGGCTGGATGGCAGGGGCGGCAAGCAGCAGGACACGAGGTGTGTTCACCCATTGCAGGGATGCCATGGCGACATGATCCGTGATGGCCGCGCGTAGAGAGGCAGGCTTTGGGTTGGCTTGCTAGCTAGCTTACGCGTGCGTACGTCCAGATCTCAAGGCTCGGAGGACACGCATTGGCGCTGCTACATGATAAACTTTAGAGCGCGCATGCTTGCAGTTGCAGACAGCTCGCACACATGTGTCTCTCGATCGAGAGCGTCTCCAATCCATCGGCCCAACGACCATGTCTTCTACTTCCTCTAGAGTATCTCCTTATTCATCACCACACTGTAGCAATTAAGTATACTAGCTAGTAGGAGTGATGTTATAGTAATCACTAATCATGTGTCAGGGTAGTTTAAGAATTGATCGCTCGATGCATGGTGCCATTGTGTGCTGGTTTGAGGAAGCGGACAGAGAGAGAGAGACAGGATCCGGGGAGGCATGGACGACAGAGCGAGCGGCGAGGGAGGCCCAGGTCCCTCTAGCTCATGCAATTCATCGGCCATGCCATAAGGCATGTATTTCATTAAGAGGAATTAGATCAGTTACAAACTTCAACGGTAATAGGAAGTTACCGGCGCGGGAAAAACGAACAAGAAAGCACAGCAAAAGGAATCGAGGAGGAGAAGCAAACCGCTAAACAAGCACTAAAGGCAAAGCTCTAACAACGTCCTTAATTAGGCGACGGAAACCAGCCAAGTCCCACAGTCAAACATACAATTTCCTCCCTCGCTGTTAGAGGTAGTGATCCGACTGCTATTCACAAATTAGGGGATGCCTGCTTGCTTTTCCTGATGGAAATAGATCCAACCAAGTTTTAAATAATGGCAGCGGTAGCAACATGCAGAGAAACGGGTATCGGGGCGGTATATGTGTATGGATACTTTGGGTGAATATTATTTTTGTGCAGTGTGCGTTGTAGATGCAGATAGTTATGTATCAACGTATGTATACTCGTATAGCATTATTCTCTCTATTAGTGTGCATGATAACCCCTGTATGTTGGGAGTGAATATTATACGCATGGAGGCTTGTTTTAATTTGTAGACCAATTATTAGTAAGATAATAGATTGATGGCCGGATGAGCTCCTAGCATATGTATAATTGATCATCACGGGTGTGCATGCACTACAATTGGTTCGTGGAAAGCAAAGCTGGGTATGTAGTGCATCATATATTCATATCAATCATATGAGGTGAACAAGATAGCTAAACATGTGTATAATACACTATCTCGCGTTTCAGTTTAGAGAGATATCCATATGGCATATATATGTATTTTTCTCGCAAAACGTCGAGGGATATATGGATAAACAAAACGTCCAGCAGGATTATCACCACACGACAACAGTTGACAGGCAAGCAAAGCTAGGTCTACCGCACACCATGCACGTACATATAACTATATAATATCCATTAATAATGTAGAGTTGTAGGTGGCCATTTTTTAGGGCAAATGCATAGGCATCAACTGATCGAGACTCAGCTCAGCTGTTGCCGTTGGGTTCAGTTTGTTTATAACAAAAATGCGTAGACTAGTAGTAACAGAGATTCCCGGTCCCCAGCCCCTCGTGCGGGTTGTCGTACTTCGTCCACCTCGCTCAGCTCCCACATCCACGCCACCACCGTACCAGCTAGCTTCAATTCATGACGATGCATCGAACCAAGTTACCAACAACCTGCAGCTGAGGCAGGCAGGCAGGCGTATCATATCATTTGATGCATCCATTTGCACGGAGGTCAGACGACAGACAACGTGTATGTAGTGGTAGAGTATATAGTAGATCGAGACGTAGAGTAAGAGTAGTACTATACGTTCGTACGTTGCCCAGGTCGCCGGCCTGTGGCACAAGCATGGAAGGGAGGGACCACTGTTAGCTTGGCCGCCAAAACCCAGGGCCGCCGGCCGGCCGGTTCCAGAGATCTACCGGCGGTGGCTGCAAACAGCGCTTGCCACCAACGTCCAGTTAGCCATGCAAGCACGCTTTTCTGACGATGGTTGCCGCGCGCCATCGGACGGAGATGATCCAGGCGCTCGAACGATGGGATGGATCCATTGCATCGCTTCCTGGCCGTCCAACGTCCAGCGGCCACGCGCTGCATGCACTGCTGTTCAGAATCACGCAGCTCCAGCTCTGCAGGGAGGCCGCCAGTGGCAACACCGGTGGCACTGGCAGTGGCAGGCCAAGTTGCATTGGTTGCAATTGCTGCATGCCACAGCGATCTTTGCTGACTGGCTAGCTGGCAACATCTCATCTCATCTCATCTCGCCTCGACCTCGACTGCAGCAAGCATGCATGCATCGGCCAGTCAGCATCCAAGTGAACGATGCGTGCCTGCCTCGAGCCCTGCTGGTGGAGTCACTGGATGGATCATGAATGGGTATGCGTACACTCCTCAACCGCGATCCTCTCGAAGCAAGATCCATGAATGCAACCAAGGCCCTGTTTGTTCCATGAGAGGAGTGGCTAAAGACTAAATTTTAGTCCCTCTTAGTCCCTTTGAACCAAACACCAGGGACTAGAGACTAAAATGCATAAGTCCCTTGGGGTGAGACTTATTGGGACTAAAGGGGCCAAATTGACACTCCATGCCCCTCATTTGTTGCTGATCTCCACCCCTTTCTTCTCTCTCTCCTCTCGCCCGATGTGCCACCCTGCCCTGACCCGTCCGTCGCGCGGTGGCCTGGCCGGAGTTCGCCCCGCGCGTCCGCTACGCCGCGGCCTGGCACCAGCGCCGACGAATGAGGCCACCCCAACCCGTCAGCCCCGCCGTGCCCCAGCGCCACGAGCTGGCGAGTTTCGACGGGCGCTCCCTCTCCCCGGCAAGCTGGCGAGCTCCGACAGGTGCTCCGTCTGCCTAGCGAGCTCCCTCTCCCCGGCGAGCTTCCTCTCTACGGCCTCTATCCTGAGGAAGAAGGGTATTTTAGTCTTTGTTCAGTCCTTTAGTCCCTTTTAGTCTATTCAAACAAACATCATTTTAGTTTCGACAACGTATCAGGTGGAAACCGCACCACCTGTGCAAACTTGGAAACTTTTAATCTAAGTCACACGATGTTGATCCAAGGGGACATACGGGAGAGTGGGAGGGGGGATTTGTAAAAGTGTGATTAGAAGCGGGCGGTTAAGTGTAAAATTATTCAATCCTCCTGCACCCCTTGGATCAACATCATGTGGTCTTGATTTAAAGTTTCTAAGTTTGTATAGGTGATCCGGTTTCCACCTGATACATTGCTCCTGTTTTAGTCTCTAATCCTAGGACTAGAGAAAAGAACACGCCCTTGGTCTGCTGCATTAGGCAGCCCATCTGAATCTCACTCAACTCTCAGATTACAAGAAGCAAGCAGGCACATCGACTATACTATATCTGACACATGTGCAGTCTGAATCACTCATACTCACTCTGAATAATCCATCAATGAAGGTCGATCGATCGATTCATGCGTTGCCGCTGGTGAGGTGTGAGGTCGTGAGGAAGGTGCGCTGATGGATACGTACGCCGGCTGCAAGCCAAACCAGGAAACTACTAGTGTAACGACTGCCTGTACTGTACCTGTACGTTCTGGTTTTACAGCGATAAAGATCTCGATCGGCTACTTGTGCACATCTGAAATCGGCCAGACTGCAGTCGACCCTCAACTACAATTACAAAGCCTCGGATATTCTTTGCTTCAACGCATGGCAACCGATCGAGAACCATCATCACTTGCAACTTTGGACTGCAAGGTAAACCAGTCTGAAATCGGCCAGTATGCACGGTGAAGGCTGGCCCAGCCCAGCTACTATTAAGCCCACAAAACATGCCCAGGCAGAGCAAGAGGCACATGAAATTTTACTTGGAAATTTAGCCACTCGAAAATCACCGTGACGCGATGACTAGCGAACTTAATTAATCAGCCTGCTCGGAAGAGGTAGCTGCAGCAACAGCCGCAGCTACACGCACTGTTCAATCAGCAACAGAAACTACTAGCAGCAGCGCTATGGCTGCAAGAGTCTGTTTGTGTGTGAGTGTGACCCACCTATTAGCGTCGGTCCCAATATCACGTGTTAAATGGGTCCTACACGCTAACGTGTTTCACGATATATGCAAATATTCAGAGTTTTCAAACTATTGCAATAGATAAAAAAATGTATCTTATTTCTTCTCGATTTGATAAAGTGTTACGCGATTTGGTGTTTCCTCACACACAGTGTGTGTTTTGTCTTTCTTCTTTTCAGTACAGCCCAGCCTGAATTCATTCACAGCCTAGGCCTATCCCTTTTTGGCCCAGCTTCATCTTTTCTGAGTGGACCTAGGCCTTTTAGCAGCCTATACAGCAGCTCCCCAAACCGAAAAATCAGCCCAACCTCCATATTTTTGAAGTGGGCCATGGCCCATTAGAAGTTTGGGTCTCCAAAACAAGAAAAAAATTCTCTACTGGACCACCCAGGGCCCTAGCACCAAGGAAGTAGCGCTCATACCACTAGGATTGCAATGTGGTGTTGCTTTTTTTTTTTGCAATAACTTCACTTTATTTTATATACGTGTATTGAATTTCTATCAACAACCAAATCTTAAAGCTTAGCCCAAACAACAAAATAGTTAACATCATCTTTCATGCACGAAAGATTTTATATAATCTTGAATTTGTATGTTATTCATGATAATAATAATAATAATAATAATAATAATAATAATAATAATAATAATAATAATAATAATAATAATAATAATAATAATAATAATAATAATAATAATAATAATAATAATAATAATTTAATTACAAATTCTATGCGACAACTTACCTTTTTAATAATCTAAACATATATTGTTCCCAAAAAAAGAATCTAAACGTATATATGTGCCTATCTATAAGATACACTCGGCAATTGAACTCCGTGCACCCAATAAAATATTATTAATCCTATAGAGATTACTGTTCATCATTAGTAATGACCCTACTGTGTGACACCCTAATTTTTGGTATTATTTAAAAATAGATAAATTTGATTTAAATATGCATTTGTTTGTGCATTCAAATTTAGGGAATAATAATTTTTGGAAAAATTAAAATCAATCATAAGGTTAGCAACTCCTTGGTGCACTCATACTGCTGCATTTTATTGTGATGAGTGATTTTTGTTAAATAGTTGAAAGGATTTGAAAATCATTTTGAAATGTGATTTGAAAATTCAACTCAGAAAAAGAAAAATGAAACAATTCTTTCCCGCCTTCACTTCTCTGTTTTCGGCCCGTTGGCCCAACTCCCTCAGCCGCTCGCCCTCCCCCGCGCTCCTTCTCCTGGGCCGCAGCCCAGCCCAGCCGAGCCGGCAGCCGTTGCCGCGCCTGCTCTTCCTCTGAGTCGCTGACTACCCGGGCCCGCATGTCGGCGCTCTCCTCTACCTCCAGCCGCTTCCTCCGGTTCCCTCGGTCAAGTGCAACCGCCATTCTTCCGCCCGCGCCCACGCTCTAGGTCGTGGGAGCGTCCTCCCCCGCTCCCCAGCCCCTGTTTAGGTGAGTCGCGCCCGTTGCTACTCCCTCTCACCTCCCGCTCTGGATTTCCCCCTCGCGCGCGCGTACTGTGACAGCAAAACCGCCGCCGTCCGCTCCTCCACGTCGCCTAAGCCTCCGAGCCTCCTCCGTCTGCAATTTGCCGCTCGGTGAGCCTCCCCGTGCTTCCCTCCCTCTCCTTGCACCTTCATTTCTATGATTTGTGGTCTCTAGGGCCGTTCTACGTGAGCTCCAGCGAGCTCTTCCATGGCCGGCCGTGGCGGGTGCCCCTCGGGCCTACCACCGGCCATGTTTTGCCCCGGGATGGATTCCCCATCACCTCCTCTTCACTCTGGTGCCTCCCTTCTTGAAAATAATGTACTGTAGCGCCCGTGCACGCAACGCCGGCGAGCTCCACGCCACGGCAATGGCGGCGCCGTGGTCTCCACCCCCAACTCCGGCAGCCCGCGCCCCTGGACTTTCCCCCATCTATTCTCTACTGCACATCGCGAGATGAACGGCCCTGATTGGCTGATACCCCTTCGCGGGTCCTTTTTTCTAAAGAGACCCCGTTCTTTTCAATATTTCACCCGCAGTCCTTGGCCGGATTTCAAAATCCAATTTCCTTGATTTATTTTAAATCCGAAAATAGTTTGATTTATTTACAGAATTGCCACTGTAGTAAAACGCTTGTAAAATCATCATTTTAGCTCCGAATCGACCCGTTCAACTTGTGTTAGTTTCGTAATTTCGTAATCTACGCATTAGTGCTACTGATAGACCTGTTAGAAGCTTTTGAGTTTCTCGATTAAGTCTAGTTTAATAGCTAGTTTTGGAACTTTGTTTAGCGTGTAACTTTTGCGTTGTAGCTCCGTTTTTCGTGCTTTTCGCGTCGTTGTGATCGTAGCAAGACGTAGATGATTTTGGTAAACATTTTATTTAGATTATTTATTGTTGGTGTACGGTTCTAATCGTAGTTATGTTTTGCTTGTATGTCTGCTCCGAATTACGTGTTGTACTTCGTGTCGTTCGAGTTCAGACGGTGAGGAGTACGTCGGGAATCCGGACGCGTACGAGGAGCAGCAGGACCAGCAGCAGTTCGTGAACCAAGGCAAGTATAGCATGGGCCTACCTTGTTGTCCTATTCATTATATAATATACTCATTATGCATGTGTCTAATATTGCTCGACTATAAGGATTTCCTAGCAAATTGATGACCTGTACCTTGATTCCTATGGAGATTATTTGCATATGGGTAGAATGCTAGTGCTCTAATTAAACATGATCTACACTATGACTAATGGAACCAACAGATAAACATGATGATAATGGTGGAACTATAGGGTGATGGTGCAAATGATATTGATCATGTTGCTCTAAACTCTCCGTAAGGACTTATCTGTAGGGCAAAAGCTGGGACTTACAGTGCAACCGTGGGAGTTAAATGGCTCTGACTTTAGCTCAGTAGTAGGATCTTTTCTAACTTGTTAGAGGTTACCCGAAAGGGCGCAAGAGGGGCTTGCCACGTTGGGTATAGAACTGCCTCTGTTCAGATGTGTATAACCTGCGGGAATTGTGCCATCGAAAGGGGGTTCTCTATATCTGCCTGCCGAGAAAACCTCGCGGCCCTAACTTGTTAGAAGAGGCCTATGGAAGGCCTCATAGTGTACCCTGCCTGCTCACCTTGGAAGTGTTAGGGGGTCGACGGGCCCCGGGCATATGGGTAACACGACTCACGGGTAAAGATGCACAACCTCTGCAGAGTGTTAAAACTGTTATAACAGCCGTGCTCACGGTCACGAGTGGCCCGAAAAACTCACAGAATAAATGTTTACTTGACACGTGGATGAACTATGATGATGATAATGAGATCACACTGATGCTTTCTCTTCTTAATTTCAGTAGTGGATCATGTGGGTTAAATGGGAGCTTGAGCATAACTTAATAATGATTGATAATAAAATGTTGATCTACTAAAAGTGCTAACTGCAGTCAACCGTGTCTATCCTTTTTGAGCCTCATGAATCCTCATACTATACTTGCGGAGTAAAGTGTACTCACACTTGTTGCTATTTTGTTTTTGGATAAAAAATCCCGGATGGGTAACAGATGACAGTTTCTACGAGGACTTCCCGGAAGATTTCTAGGTTTGGTCAACCAGTCGTCCATCCCTGTGGAGCAGACACTTCGATCGAGAGTGTTATTTACCTTTCCGTTTGTGATGTTAAGAACTATGTGTTGTAATAGCGTGATGTAAGAACACCATGATGATACTATTGTTAATTTGTCGGCTTATGTGTGTGACTATTCCTAGGGCACACATAAGATGTATGCACTCTATATTGGCCTTTAATTGGAGTGTGACAAATTGGTATCAGAGCTGTGTCGACTGTAGGACGCAAACCTAGATAGAAATGGTCGTTTCTAGGAGTTTGACTTTATTTATTTACTTGCTACTATCTCAATCTTGATATTTTATTAAAATTTTATGCTCTATTCCTTATTCTATTGCATAAAATATTGACTCTGATAATATTTTATATCAAAACTATAGATGCCTCGCCTCAGTACCGCTGCCTACGTCGTCCAGTTCATTCCAGCAGCACCTGCTCCACCAGCACCACCAGCAGTACCACCAGTGGAGCCAGAGGTCGTCCACATCTCCGACGAGGAAGAGGAGGAACCCATGGAAGAGGAGGCATTTTCAGCGGCTGCATCTGATGGACCTGCTTCGACCCCCATGGCTGCACCCATCCCACATGTGGATGCGCCAGTCCTCGCTGCTACACCTCCACCAGCTTCCCAGGCCGCTTCTGCACCAACACCAGTGCCCTCCCCAGCTGCTTCAGAGGAGCCAGAAGAGATAGGATGGACCACCAGAAACAAGTTTAAGGAAGCTCCCGAAGATGCCCATTACCACAACCTCCTCACCACCATGCTAGCCGAATACTATCCAAAGTTTGCTGCCTCGGTGAAGTACTACTATGCAGAGCACACGCATCCAGTGGAGGCGACATACTGGAAGACCAATGTGATCATCACCGCCTGGAACAACACCGACCAATCCCAAGATGTTGTGACTACCCATAGCCACCGAGCCAGGCGTGCCAGCGCCTATGACAGCATGGAGGATGCTGCGCAGGCGGCGTACCTGCATTACCATGGTCGGCGTTTTGAGGACATGCAGAATAATCGCTACCGGTATCTTCCACGCTATGACCCGAAGGAGAAGACATGGGCGGTGTTGGCTCCTCCAGCTTCTGATCCCACCTTGGACACCACAGTGATGCACCTCAGCGCCATGCAGGAGGCCAACGAAGCACTCAGGGAAGAGCTTCGTGCGGCGTAAAAATCTGAAAAACGCCTTCAGAACCAGATAGATGAGATGGCCGTTCAGCTATGACAGCCTACCATTTACAAGAAGAAGGCCAGGGTGTTCACCATGGTGGATCGCGCTCCTTAGATACTTGCAGCCCCGCCATAATGAATGCGTTTTAGATCGAGAGTTGTGTCAAGTTTGTGTGTGTTTTGTGAACCTTTCGTTGTCTCGTTGGTTGTGCTGTTGAACTTGGATGATTTGGAGTTTGTGTGATTGCTGGAACAGTGTGGGCTTGTCCACATGTTCTTTTTATCAAAACCTTAAGTTAGTGTTTGTTTAACTTAGTTGGGGTTTAAATTTCTGCATCACTGCTGTGCTGTTTTTCAGAGCAGTCTGCAATGTTTGTCTCATATCTCTAAATCTCTACGTCCAAAAATTATGAAATTTTTGTGGAAAGAACTAGACTTGCGTACCTCTCATTTCCCACTGGAATCACCTCATTATCAATTTTGGTTTGAGAGATATGCCTGCTACAACCTGGCAAGTCTGTGCAGTCTGTAACGTAGAACAGAAATTGTTTAGCTTAGTTTTTGATGATGTTGCCGTCTGTATCAGTAAAAAAGTTCTATACAAAAGTTGTAGCAGACTCTTTAAGATTTCCAACGATGTATGCCACGCTTATTTTGGATTTCTGAAACTCGAGTTACACTTCAGTTTCTGGGCTGCTTTGGTAGACACCCGTCCAGAAATTTTCAGTTATGTTATTTACCTTTTATAAATCATTTGTAAATTTTTGGGAGATCTCTAAAAGTTTGCACATTTGCTTGAAAGCAGATGGCCGCCAGAGGAGGACATGGCAGAGGTCGTGGACGTGGTCGTGGACACGGAGCTTTAGTGGATCCACCTCCGCCACCGCCGGTGACAATTGAGCAGCTGATGGCCATGCAAGCGCAGCTCATGCAGACAGTGATGGACCGTCTCAGTGAGCAACCCGCAGGAGCACCCCCACCTGTACAGGTTCGTGACAAATGTGGTGAGTTTCTGAAAGGACGCCCACCTGTGTTCACACATGCCTCTGAACCTATGGAGGCTGATGACTGGCTAAGAGCTATGGAAAAGCAGCTAAACATTGCACAGTGCAACGACTTGGAGAAAGTCTTGTACGCCTCAGGTCAACTCCAAGGAGCTGCTCAGGATTGGTGGGAGTGATTCCAGTATGGACGTCCAGAGAATGCTCCAGAGATCACGTGAAAAGAGTTCACAGAGAACTTTAGGTCCTATCACATCCCTGAGGGACTTATTAAACTGAAGCAAGAGGAGTTCCGGGCTCTCAAGCAAGGGTCCATGTCTGTGGCGGAATACCGCGATAAGTTTGCACAACTGTCGCGATATGCCCCGGCTGAAGTGGCCAGGGATTCTGACAAACAGCGCCGTTTTCTGAAAGGGCTGTATGATGGACTCCAACTGCAACTGATGTCCAACAAGTATGCCAGTTTCCAAGAGTTGGTGGATCGTGCCATTGTGATTGATAACAAGTGTAAGGAAATGGACCTCAAGAAGAGGAAGCTCCAGGGACAGGCATCGGGTAGCAACACTCGCCCGCGAGCTTTCCCACAGCAAGGTTTTCCGCAAAGGAACCAAGGGCCACCCAACCAATGGAACAAAGACCAGTACCCCCAGAGAAACCAGAACCAGCAGCGTCCTCAGTACCCACCGCAGTTTGGTCACTAGAGTCAGCAGCGTCCCCAGCAACAGCAAGCTAGCAATCAGGCGCCACGTCAGGGAGTCCCCAACAATGCCCCAATCAAGAGTGGCACCCCAGGCAACCCCAATGCCTGTTACAACTGTGGAGAGGTGGGACACTATTCGTACCAGTGCCCAAAGAAGCAGAACTGGCAGGCCCCGCAGAACCAGCAGAACAACCAGAGACCCAACGCTCGACCTCTGTTCACCGGCAAGGTGAATCATGTGTCGTCAGAGTCAGCTCAGGAGGCGCCTGAGGTTATGCTGGGTACGTTTAGCGTCAACTCCATCTCCGCTACCATACTTTTTGATTCCGGTGCCTCGCATTCTTTCATATCCCAAGCTTTTGTTAGAATGCATAGCATACCCCTGTGTGCCATGAAGGATCCCATGTTAGTAAATTCACCGGGGGGTAGCATGCCAGCAAATTATTGGAGCCCTTCTACTAGTATATTTCTAAGGGGGGTAGCTTTCAAAGTAAATCCAATTATTTTGAGAACCGCTGGAATTGACCTCATCCTGGGAATGGATTGGATGAAGCAGCATAGGGCAGTGATACAATGTCAGGAGAAATCCGTTGTTGTGACATCTCCAAGTGGTGATAGAATTTGTGTCGAAGTGGAAGTGCAAGCTCAACCTACCACCACCGTCAATCAGCTGAGCGATGTTGCTAACCAGGAGAACCAGGTTGTGGACGAATTCCCTGATGTGTTCTCCGATGAATTGCTAGGTATGCCACCTGATCACGACATCGAATTCCTTATCGAGCTTTTACCTGGAACTGCACCCATAGCTAAGAGACCATATAGAATGGGGATAGATGAATTAGAAGAACTAAAGAAATAAATTAAGGAATTGCAAGAGAAAGGATTTATTCGTCCTAGTTCTTCACCTTGGGGAGCACATGTTATATTTGTGGATAAGAAAGATGGCACACAAAGGATGTGTGTCAACTATAGGTCCCTTAATGAAGTCACAATCAAGAACAAGTACCCACTCCCTAGAATTGACGATTTATTTGATCAGCTGAAAGGTGCTTGTGTGTTCTCAAAAATTGACCTCCGTTCTGGATATCATCAACTAAAAATTCGTGCATCTGACATACCTAAGACAACATTTACTACCAGATATGGCCTTTATGAGTACACAGTGATGTCTTTTGGACTGACAAATGCACCTGCATACTTTATGTATCTGATGAACAAAGTATTCATGGAGTACTTGGATAAGTTTGTAGTGGTATTCATAGATGATATCCTAATATTCTCCAAAAATGAAGAGGAACATGCTGAACACTTAAGGTTAGTCTTACAAAAACTCAGGGAACATAAATTGTATGCAAAAAGGAGCAAATGTGAGTTCTGGCTGAAGGAAGTATCTTTTCTGGGACATGTGGTCTCTAACGGTGGTATAGCCGTAGATCCCAATAAAGTGCAAGATGTGTTAAATTGGAAAGCCCCAGTCAATGTTAGTGAAATCCGTAGCTTTTTGGGATTGGCTGGGTACTATGGAAGGTTTATTGAAGGGTTCTCTAAGCTAGCTAAGCCTATGACAGCCCTATTAGAGAAGAATGCCAAATTTGTTTGGTCAGACAAATGTCAGGCTAACTTTGAGGAGCTAAAGAAAAGGTTGACAACAGCCCCAGTGTTGACCCTACCTGATTTAAGTAAGAGCTTCTCTATTTATTGTGATGCATCTCGCCTAGGCCTTGGATGTGTGCTTATGCAAGAAGAAAAGGTTGTGGCCTACGCATCCAGGCAGTTGAGAAAGCATGAACTGAATTACCCAACCCATGACTTGAATTAGCCGCAGTTGTCCATGCTCTGAAAATCTAGAGGCATTATTTGATCGAACATAAGTGTGACATCTATACTGACCACAAGAGTTTAAAATACATTTTTACTCAGTCTGAGTTGAACTTAAGGCAACGTCGTTGGTTGGAATTGATTAAAGATTATGATCTGGAAGTGCATTATCATCCTGGAAAGACAAATGTTGTTGCCGATGCACTTAGCCGGAAGAGTTATGCCAACGGACTTCAGTTGACATTTATACCAGCAGAGTTGCGAGCTGAAATAGAACATCTCAACTTGGGTTTTGTCAATAATGTAGTAGAATTGGCTATAGAACCTACATTGGAGCAAGAGATACGTAAAGGTCAGTTGGAGGATGAGAAATTAAAGGAGATTGCTGAGCATGTAGTAGTTGGAAAGGCACCAGGTTTCCTGTTGGATGAGAATGGTACTCTATGGTTTGGAAAAAGAATATGTGTACCTGAAGTGAAAGCTATCCGTGATATGATTCTGTGAGAGGCACATGATTTTGCTTATTCTATACACCCTGGAAGCACCAAGATGTACTTGGACCTCAAAGAGAAGTATTGGTGGTATGGTTTGAAAAGGGATGTGGCTGAGTATGTGGCCATATGTGATACTTGTCAAAGGGTGAAGGCTGAACACCAAAGACCTGCAGGATTGCTGCAACCAATGAAAATACCAAAGTGGAAATGGGAAGAAGTTGGTATGGACTTCATTACTGGATTGCCCCGCACTCAACAAGGATATGATTCGATCTGGGTAATAGTGGATCGACTTACTAAGGTAGCCCACTTCTTGCCAGTCAAAACCACTTATAGTGGTGCAAAGCTAGCGGAGTTGTATATGGAGAGAATAGTATGTCTACATGGGGTTCCAAAGAAGATCGTATCTGACCGAGGAACTCAGTTTACATCACATTTTTGGCGTAAGGTACACAGTGCTTTGGGAACCAAGTTAAATTTCAGTTCGGCATATCATCCCCAAACTGATGGGTAGACCGAAAGGACCAATCAAATCTTGGAAGATATGTTGAGGGCTTATGCTTTACAGTATGGAACTAGTTGGGATAAGAGTTTGTCATACGCTGAGTTTTCATATAACAACAGTCACCAGAAAAGTCTCAAAATGGCGCCATTCGAAGCTTTATATGGACGAAAGTGTAGAACACCTCTATTCTGGAATCAGACAGGTGAAACCCAAGTGTTTGGACCAGATGTCCTACGCAATGCAGAGGAACAAGTGAGGATGATTAGGGATAATTTGAGAGTAGCACAGTCTAGACAAAAAAGCTATGCTGATATCCGAATGAGAGAGTTGAGTTTCAAAGTAGGTGACTATGTGTATTTGAAAGTGTCACCAATGAGAAATGTGAGAAGATTCAATATGAAGGGCAAGTTAGCACCGAGATATGTGGGATCTTTCAAGATTCTGGAGAGACGTGGAGAAGTGGCTTATCAATTGGAATTGCCAGAAAGTTTATCAGGTGTGCATGATGTGTTCCATGTTTCTCAGTTGAAAAAGTGTTTGCGGGTACCAGAGGAGCAGATTCCCTTGGAGGAGCTTACTGTTAAAGAAGATCTCACGTATGAGGAGTATCCAGTAAAGATTCTTGAAACTGCAGAAAGAGTTACCAGGAGCCGCACTATAAAGATGTGCAGAGTACAATGGAATCGTTATTCAGAAGATGAGTCTACTTGGGAAAGAGAAAAAGATCTGAGAAAGTCTTATCCGCAGCTTTTTCAGTAAGCATCATCCAATCTCGAGGACGAGATTCTCTTAAGGGGGTAGAATTGTGACACCCTAATTTTTGGTATTATTTAAAAATAGATAAATTTGATTTAAATATGCATTTGTTTGTGCATTCAAATTTAGGGAATAACAATTTTTGGAAAAATTAAAATCAATCATAAGGTTAGCAACTCCTTGGTGTACTCATGCTGCTGCATTTTATTGTGATGAGTGGTTTTTGTTAAATAGTTGAAAGGATTTGAAAATCATTTGAAAATGTGATTTGAAAATTCAACTTAGAAAAAAGAAAAATGAAACAATTCTTTCCCGCCTTCACTCTAGGTTCCCTCGGTCAAGTGCAACCGCCATTCTTCCGCCCGCGCCCACGCTCTAGGTCGTGGGAGCGTCCTCCCCCGCTCCCCAGCCCCTATTTAGGTGAGTCGCGCCCGTTGCTACTCCCTCTCACCTCCCGCTCTGGATTTCCCCCTCGCGCGCGCGTACTGTGACAGCAAAACCGCCGCCATCCGCTCCTCCGCGTCGCCTACGCCTCCGAGCCTCCTCCGTCTGCAATTTGCCGCTCGGTGAGCCTCCCCATGCTTCCCTCCCTCTCCTTGCACCTTCATTTCTATGATTTGTGGTCTCTAGGGCCGTTCTACGTGAGCTCCGACGAGCTCTTCCATGGCCGGCCATGGCGGGTGCCCCTCGAGCCTACCACCGGCCGTGTTTTGCCCCGGGATGGATTCGCCATCACCTCCTCTTCACTCCGGTGCCTCCCTTCTTGAAAATAACGTACTATAGCGCCCGTGCACGCAACGCCGGCGAGCTCCATGCCGCGGCAATGGCGGCGCTGCCGTCTCCACCCCCCAACTCCGGCGGCCCGCGCCCCTGAACTTTCCCCCATCTATTCTCTACCGCACATCGCGAGATGAACGACCCTGATTGGCTGATACCCCTTCGCGGGTCCTTTTTTCTAAAGAGACCCCGTTCTTTTCAATATTTCACCCACAGTCCTTGGCCGGATTTCAAAATCCAATTTCCTTGATTTATTTTAAATCCGAAAATAGTTTGATTTATTTACAGAATTGCCACTGTAGTAAAACGCTTATAAAATCGTCATTTTAGCTCCGAATCGACCCGTTCAACTTGCGTTAGTTTCGTAATTTCGTAATCTACGCATTAGTGCTACTGATAGACCTGTTAGAAGCTTTTGAGTTTCTCGATTAAGTCTAGTTTAATAGCTAGTTTTGGAACCTTGTTTAGCGCGTAACTTTCGTTGTAGCTCCGTTTTTTGTGTTTTTCGCGTCGTTGTGATCGTAGCGAGACGTAGATGATTTTGGTGAACATTTTATTCAGATTATTTATTGTTGGTGTACTGTTCTAATCATAGTTATGTTTTGCTTGTATGTCTGCTCCGAATTGCGTGTTGTACTTCGTGTCGTTCGAGTTCAGACGGTGAGGAGTATGTCGGGAATCCGGACGCGTACGAGGAGCAGCAGGACCAGCAGCAGTTTGTGAACCAAGGCAAGTATAGCATGGGCCTACCTTGTTGTCCTATTCATTATATAACATACTCATTATGCATGTGTCTAATATTGCTCAACTATAAGGATTTTCTAGCAAATTGATAACCTGTACCTTGATTCCTATGGAGATTATTTGCATATGGGTAGAATGCTAGTGCTCTAATTAAACATGATCTACACTATGACTAATGGAACCAACGGATAAACATGATGATAATGGTGGAACTATAGGGTGATGGTGCAAATGATGTTGATCATGTTGCCCTAAACTCTCCGTAAGGACTTATCTGTAGGGCAAAAGCTGGGACTTACAGTGCAACCGTGGGAGTTAAATGGCTCTGACTTTAGCTCAGTAGTAGGATCTTTTCTAACTTGTTAGAGGTTACCCGAAAGGGCGCAAGAGGGGCTTGCCACGTTGGGCATAGAGCTGCCTCTGTTCAGATGTGTATAGCCTGCGGGACTTGTGCCATCAAAAGGGGTTCTCTATATCTGCCTGCCGAGGAAACCTCGCGGCCCTAACTTGTTAGAAGAGGTCTATGGAAGGCCTCATAGTGTACCCTGTCTGCTCACCTTGGAAGTGTTAGGGGGTCGATGGCCCCCGGGCATATGGGTAACACGACTCACGGGTAAAGATGCACAACCTCTGCAGAGTGTTAAAACTGTTATAACAGCCGTGCTCACGGTCACGAGCGGCCCGAAAAACTCACAGAATAAATGTTTACTTGACACGTGGATGAACTATGATGATGATAATGAGATCACACTGATGCTTTCTTTTCTTAATTTCAGTAGTGGATCATGTGGGTTAAATAGGAGCTTGAGCATAACTTAATAATGATTGATAATAAAATGTTGATCTACTAAAAGTGCTAACTGCAGTCAACCGTGTCTATCCTTTTTGAGCCTCATGAATCCTCATACTATACTTGCGGAGTACAAGTGTACTCACACTTGTTGCTATTTTGTTTTTGAATAAAAATCCCGGATGGGTAACAGATGACAGTTTCTACGAGGACTTCCCGGAAGATTTCTAGGTTTAGTCAACCAGTCGTCCATCCCTGTGGAGCAGACACTTCGATCGAGAGTGTTATTTACCTTTCCGTTTGTGATGTTAAGAACTATGTGTTGTAATAACGTGATGTAAGAACACTGTGATGATACTATTGTTAATTTGTCGGCTTATGTGTGCGACTATTCCTGGGGCACACATAAGATGTATGCACTCTATATTGGCCTTTAATTGGAGTGTGACATACTGGCTCAATATATAGATGATCCCAATGAACTTGTTGTCGATCTGGGTTCGCCCTAGCTAGGTGCACCCTTTGCTTGTCACACTATACGTGGTTGCTAGCACGAGTGCACGACATAAGGGCCCTGTTCAGCAGGCTGTTTTTTTGGCTTATAAGCCGGCTGTGGCTGATTTGCTGTGAGAGAAAAACACTGTTCCACGGCTGATAAGCTCAGCCGAACAGGGGGAAGAATGTCGTTACTCCAGTGGCGCTGCACAAACGGTTTTCGTTTTTGCTTTTGGTTATTTTCTGTAACTTTTGTTGTAACAAACTTTATTTTTGTTCATTAATGCATTTCCGGTAGGGGCGGCTCATTGCCCCTCCTGATCTTTTTTTTTAAAAAAAAACAGTAGCACATTGTATTTAGAAAGGGGTGGGGGGGGGTGGGGTGGTCAAGCTAGAGAAAGGTCGAAAAATAGACAAAATTTAATAATCCTACCGAGGAGGCCGAAGAAAAGTCTGTCAGAGTCTTGCCATCAATCCTGCGTTACCATGCATGGTTAAACCAGAAACGTACGCTCAGAGTAATAAAATGCAATTAACTGCAAAGCAAAAACAAAACCGCGGCAGGCAGCAAGATTGGACCCTAGCTGGAGTTTGAGTGAAACGACTGAATTATCGCAAGAGGCCGGACATGGATCACGGGTGGGATTGAGAACGAGGAACAGATCGATCGTCCCTGCTAGCATGCAGTACGTGACAGTGACACCATGCATGCATGTGATCCCAAAGGCCAGGATAGAGGAAGAATCATAGAGCAACGAGTCACACGTACATGAATGCTTGGCACACATGTGACACTACGTGACACCATGAATCCATGACCGTCAGTCGTTGCACCATGCATGCATTGCATACAAGGTGCGTGGTGTGCATATGATGCTGTCATGCAAAGGCCCGTGGTATTGCCATGCCACCCTATTTCTATTTCGGCTTCTCACAATGAGCCAATCCATTTCAAATTTGATAAATATACAAAAAGGTATTAATATTTATGATGTGTAATAAGTATCGTTCCATTAATCATGAAATATATTTTCACAATAAATCTATTTTGGAGATATAAATGTTGGTATTATTTTTCTACAAACCTAGTTAAACGAACTATGGTCAATTATATATAGCAACGAGAGCCACACGTACTAGAATTGGAATGCATGCTTGGCACACACGTGACACTACATGACAACCTGAATCCATGGCCATAAGTTAAACCATGTATGCATTGCATGCAAGGTGCATATATATGATGCTTCCGTGGCCCCATGGCATTGCCATTCCACCCTATTTCTATTTATAGAGGAAACATATATACGATGGAATCCACATCTTTGATGAAAATATGAAAATTTGTTCAAAAAATGTGCTTCTGTAACTAGAAAAAAATTAGAAACTCAGCACATATGTAGTATATCCATATATGTGCTCAGATACAAAAGTTTGGGATGCATACTTATTTTCGAAAAATCCATAAGAAAATGACAAGTTCCACTTGTATGAGCACTCAATCAAAGACATAATTTTTGGATTTTAATTTGTCTTCTATTATACTTGCACTAGTTTTGTCATTTTCTATACGTTTTTCAATAATGATTTCGCAACTAAGGCTTTTTCATGTTATTAGTATATATATATATATATATATATATATATATATATATATATATATATATATATATATATATATATATATATATATATATATGAACTATAGACATGCAACTTAAAAAAATGAAATTACGAAAATACATTTCTTGAATTATTCGAAAGACACATATATATTTCCTCTTATTTTTGCTGCTCTATATAATAATAGCTGCTCTGTCACTGTCAGATCAGTCACATCGAATCTTGCGCACCAATCCAAAGCTTGTAGCAGGCCTTCATCATGATCATACATGGTTTTGCTTTTTCTTCATGCGGTGCAGTGCAGTGCATCCATGCATGTCAGTCAGAGATCCATCGGCCCCTCCGATCGTCCATTATTCAGCAAGAAACGCAGCATCAGAGATCAGCTCTTTGTTGTTTTGCTTTCGCTTTTCATTGACGAACTCCATCATCAATTCATCATTATTCAGCTCATTAAAAAAAATGCGGCGAATCTATCATGTACGACCGAGGTTCATGTTCATCATAAGTATGTACAAGCTAATCTCGATCGCCTGCAGCTTAATGCCATTGTTTGCCTGCCTGCCTGATCGGATCTACTCCTACTACCTAATCATCTACCTGAGCTCGTCGCTGCCGGCGATCACCGGCCGCCGGTGCGCGCGGCAGGATCGGGCGCAGGTGCTCAGGGCGACGTCGCGGACCCGGAGCCCCGTGTCGTGCACCTGCCCAGGCCGCCAGTCCGCCGGCAGCACGGGCACGGCCTCCCCGGCCCGCAGCCACTTGCCGCCGACGCCGGCCGTGACGACGAGCCGGAGCTGCAACGGTCCCGCCGGCGAGCGCGAGGTGCGCCACGTCACGACGCCGCTCCTGCGCAGGCGCGCCATGGGCCGCCACGACGGCGGCGGCGCGCCAGCTGCCGCCTGCGCGTGCGCGTGCGCGACCTCGACGGCCGCGATGTCCGTCTGCCCGCCCTGGTACAGGAAGCTGATGGCCAGGTGCGCCGGGTGCCTGCTCCCTTCCTCCTCCACGCGTACCGACAGGTTCTTGTTCTTGTACTCGCAAGGTATTCTGTATCGATCAAGGTTGAATCTTTAGCTCGGAAACAACAAAAATGGCGAGGTTGTCCAACTCAGGAATGATCGCTCAATCGATCGTGATTTTCAAACAAGGTATAGCCGTATAGGTAGGGCAGAAATTCATCACCTCCTGAAGTCGACCTGAACAGCATTGTCGCCCAAGCCGGGCAGCAGTTGATCGGACGACATGCCCAGCGGCCTGGCCATCGCAGCGAAGGCCTCCCTGGTGAGCACGAACCCCGTCCGATTGGCCGCGCCGGCCACCACGACGACCTTGACGCCGCCGTCGCTGCACACCATCCGGTCTCTGCACCTCAACTGCAAGCAGGAAGGTGTCCAGTCCATATATATAATCGATTTGTTTGATGATGTAAATATGCAGACATTGCAGAGCAAGTCAGGTGCAAACACCCACCTGATAGCAGGCGCCGCAGCCGGCGCCGTTGCGGAGGAAGAAGTCGGCGCCCGCGGCGGCGACGTGGGACGCTCCTCCGTCCAGCTCCGCAGCCGCGTACCCGCAGGCACTGCCGCCGTTACGACGCAGCAACGCTGCACATTCAGCTGAGTTGAGTTGAGTTTGTTGAGATCGATGAGAGTTTGTCCACACGTACAAACAAGTAGTACGTCCTATTAATTTACCGTCGAGGTCGGGGGATGCGGTGGAGTGGCGAGGGCACCAGTCGCAGTAGTAGTTGTCGTTCGAAGGAGGAGGAGGAGGACGACGAGCAAGGCAGGACGCGGGACACAACAGCAGGAAGATGACGAGGCCGCCAGTGGCGAAGAGACTACGAAGAAGCACCATCGTCAGGATGGCCATGGTGGACTGGATAGGAGCTCGAGCGAGGCACAAAGCCAGAGCTAGGTAGCTAGCCGCTGCTGCTGCCTGCTGGTCGGCCGGCGATGGATAAGAAACGGCCGGCCAGGCGAGCAGCGAGCTACTATATTAGCAGCTAGCCATGGGGTTGAAGGGTATGGTAGTAGTGGTCTAGTGGAACAACAACGTGGGGGCATCAATGCAACGAGAACGAGCTGAGGGCGCTGACATTCTGCCTCTGGCAATGCCAGCCCACGGGAGAAACAATAAACGGCGCACGAGAGTCGAGTGCGTGGAGAAAAAGACCCGACAAATTCGAGGAACACGTCGTCGTCGTCGATGATGGGCAAGGCGCAATTGGGCTCTGCGCATGATGGGGCTGGGTGGAAGTACGTAGTAGAAACAAAATGGCTGTCGCATCCATGGCGTGCAAACACTTTCCGCCGCCGCATTTGTCGTTCCAAGTTTTCGGCCCTGGTGTCTTGCCCTTTGGCCACACCACACAAGCTACGAAAACTGCCACTTTTGGAACTTCCGCAATTAAAGAAATGATTTTTTAATACACCTTCTTCTCACGGAGCGGCGGTTTTTAGTTTCCACCGTCCCTATAAATCATCATTGGGCCCAAAAGGCATTGGCCATGTCCCGCTCCGGAAATCGATTTTCAAAATCAGTTGGATTAATAGGTCCGCCTCTATAACACTACTGCAACAATCACTTAGCTTGAAACACACATTTTCAGATTGTTAGAGACGGTGCTGTTCAAGTCCACTCAAAATTGTTTTTAACCACATCTGAAGTCCTATATTGTACTAGTGTTTGCCATCTAACTAAACATCGGTACTCATAAACTTAAGACAAAAGGTTCATTTTATCACACTCATCTACAGGTTGGTTCTAGTTTTCGAGCCTCTCAGTTATTATATTCCATTCACTTTTCAACCGACATCCACCAAAACCTTTTCACTTTTCAACCTTGACACAAATTCAAGATGGTTTTCGCTGACAGTTTATTTGCGTGGTGGCATGAAAAATTCCCCATGTTTTTGGCACTCCTGTCAAGAGCACCACATACGCCGTGCATCTTATCCGCACGATCGACGTGCCTGCCATGATGGTGCATCTTGTTTATTAGTTTGTCCATTAATTAGCCTATGTGATGTGTGATAATTAATCACGCACCTTCTATATACAATATAATAATCCCGTTAATTTTAATTAAGCTGCCACTACACCACCATCGTCCTAATAACAAAGACAACGACAACAGTTTCTCCACGCCGATACTCGCTTAGTCGACAACTCCACATCATATCATCCCAACTGTCCATGGATCTGTGCCGGATGGATGATCCTAGTTTGATGCACCAGGTGCAAGTCCAGGTCCATGAGCGAATCCAACAAGGTAACATTTAGGAAAAAGTTCATTTTAGCGTAAACTATCGCGATGGTGTAATTTCCTCCTTAAACTCCAAAAAAACCAGATGCCCCCGCAACTCTCGAAACCATTTAAGTTACCTCCTTGTGCCAGTTGAAAGTGGTTTTCAAGGCTGATTCATCGTTTTTAGTTTTTAAAAAATACAGTAAATGCCTGATAAGGTTTTTAAAACACAAAGAATATCTCTAAGCTTCTAAAAATTCCAAGAAACATCCTAGAGACAGATTGATATACGAAAAATCCAAACAAAATGTTTAGAGCTTGTGAAAGTATATATAAGAGGTTCAAAATATATTTAGCTCTAGGAAGATAAGAAAAATATCCAACGAATCTAAAACGTTCCAAAAAAAACATTATGATCGATGCCTAAATATGGTTTGAGAATTTTCCATAACAAATGAAGAGATGAAATGCTTTTAAAAAACATTTTGGCATTAATTAGAATGTTTTAGAAATTTTCTAGTTTATTTTGGATTTTTTTCATTTTTCTAGAGCTAAATCTAATATTGGAATATGTTTTCATGGTATCCAAATATTTTATTTTGTTTTACCGTGTCCCACTATATCTCTAGGATTTTTTTTAGAATCTTTATAAGCTCAAAGACATTTTGTGGTTTATAAAAACCTTATTAGGTATTTGCCAAAAATTTTAGCTAGAAAAGACAATGAAACCATCTTGAAAACTATTTCTAACTTGGATACGGAGGTAACTCATATGTTTCTAAGAGTTGAGAGGGTAAGATATCCGATTGTGACGTTTTTTTAGAGGTAAAAGAAACTTTGGGATACTGCTGACCCAGATGTTCTTACACCACATTGCATGGCAGTCCAATCAAGAACAGTAGCACTAGACCCGTGGGCATTACGCCCTTATCCTATTGGAGTTGGAGAGGCCCAAACTGTTAATCAGGGCCTATGGGATTTTTTTTGGGTCTAACACTCACGGCCTGTAGTGAGACACATTAGGCCCACTGAGTGTGCCCCTGGACTCCACTGTGTATGGTGAGGAGCGTCACACGGCCCATGCATTGGCTCGATCCTCCCTAAGCTAGCTCCTCGATCGTACTTTGGACGTACATGTACTACTATTATCTCAGCATGCATGATGCCTCAGATGCAATGCGCTCGTGCTCTTACCTGCATTCAGTTTTGCAGTGCACTTCTAAAGCGGTACGCCTGGCGTCCAGCGTTCGGACGCGCCTCCGACGCCTGCGGCGCTCCCTATGTCCGCATCCCGCCTCACGCTCCACGTCCCGCGTCCTGCCCCAGCACCTGCGCCCATCGTAGGGACCCGCGCCCCGCACAACGACGACCACCGGCTGCGCCGTACAACACCTCAATCATCTTTTGCAACATCCAGATGAAACATTTGGAACATACAGTTAAAATACCATTGCAATGCAACATCCCGATCTACTTTTGAAACATCGAGATGCAACACTTGCAACATACAAAAGAAGACAGATAAAACATATGAGACATGCGTCTGAAACAAGTGCAACATACGTTTACAAAAAACAAATGAAACATTGGGGATAGATGCATGCAAATACGTGTACAAATTATTGTAACATATGCAATATCCCTGATCTACTTGCAACATTCGCATAAAACAATTGAAACATGTATCTGAAACACTTAGAAACAAGGCTTGCAACATGTCTGAAAAGCGTCTAGAAACACTTGAAACACAGCATCGCCGCGCGGCCATGACCTATCTGGTGGGCAACTGCGGTGACACAGGCTCGCTGGATGGTTAGCGCCCATACGCCCGCCATGCCCATCGTCGGGTGAGGGAGAGGAGACGCTGCCAGATTTGGGTGGGCGCCGCCGGCCGATGTAGGGGAGGGTCAGTGGCTTGCTTGATCTTGCCGGGGTTGGGAAGAGGGACATCAGATCCGCAGGTGTTGGGCGCTCCCAGTGGATGAGGACACCGGGGTAGGGGGAGGAGCGCCGCCGAGGTGGGGGCGGAGGCCGCCGGGGTGGGAGAGGAGGCCATCGCATAGACGAGGTGAGATGGCCAGGGGTGCGAGCGGACGTCGCGTTGGCCGCGGCAGGCGGACTACGCGGTGGATTCGTCCGCTGTGGACGGATGGCTCCGTGGAAGTAGTGGCTACGACTGAGCGAGAGAGTAGGAAAATGTTATAGTACTTGAGGGAGTTACCTGGGCCGGTCCCAAGCCCATTAAGGGAAGCATCCGTCCGCCGGACCTATCAATATCGCTTCTAAAGTCTAAACTGCACCATTACATGTAATCTAGCTTGTTGGATGGTTGTGGCAACTGAATTTCGAGCACGAGGACGCGTACGCCGACAGACCCAATTATTGCTGCATAATATGCAAGGTAATACGAGCATAGCAAAACAAATTGGAGGTTTCTGCCCACTTATTATAGAGGCCAAAATGTATGGTCAAATATAGCTCTCAAGAAACAGAGAAACGCCACTGCTGTTAGCTTATTAGCTAGCTACATGTTTATCGCGTGAAAAATAATTTGTTCTACGAGCGACCGACGGGGATGAAAAAGCAAGTTATTCTCATCATTTGATCAATGATGAAAACCTTCCTATACATGACTAAAAAACGATTTTAAGGAACAGGACCACGTCAGCGTTGAGTCAGCATGCCACATCAGTATATGGAGCAAGGCGAAACCCGTTTGGACATGTGCCGAAGCATAGGACAAGTTTAGGGACAAAAAAAAATGGAAGTCCAGGAACTAGATGACATCTTCTTCCAAGTTCAAGACTGACAGAGTATTTTACTCTTTTTCGTTCATTTGTTTTCTATTCATTTTAATTTGTCTTGTGTCTTTTTTCATGTTTTTTCTTTCCAGTTTCCTTTTTCTTCAAACCATAGGCCGCCAAGTTACGTCTTAATAGAACGTCCAGACATAAAATTAAAAGAGTATTTCCAACAATTTTTTCTACTTTCTACAATACCATCATGCTTCTTATGTCGTGTATATAGTCTGGACTCACAATTCCTCCTCAAACAAGTAGTTAGCACAACACACGTCCATTGACAATGAGAAGTCTGATTTCAAGACATGTCCAATGATTGTATGAAGTTCGCTTCTAAGACATATTAGAATAAATGGTATGATCGTTAAATAATTCTATGAAACATGACAAAATAATTTATGCAAATGCTCTCGACATGTCTCCAGTTCTAAATCCAAGATTCCCGAAGCTCCAAATAACCAGTCCAACAAAATGCACATCAAACTTGCTATATCATGCCCGGGTGAAAAATGTCTCTCCTACACTCGAATTTTGTGAGTATGTTAAGAAAAATTCAGGTGTTTTAGTGGAGTTTCACAACTAGAACAAAGGTGCTTCAAAAATCGGGTGAAATATTAATTCCTCATACCCGACTTTTAATTAAGTTACACCAATTATATATACCTAGAAAGAAGACCAAAATAGTCACCGTACCTTTAATTAGTACAAGTCGAGTGTAATCCAACATAAGTTGTTGGTAACTAATTAAATTCTGGGTGTGACTGTGGATGGGTGGTGGAGGTGATTTTCACTCGAATCTTAGGATTATCCATGCCTGCTATTGTGGAAGAAAAAAAGGTAACGCAATGAAAGAAAAAAAATATATTCAGGTGTGAGGAGAAAATTTCACCCTAATATGGAAGCAGAAAAACCATTCTACATATTTTTCTAGAGCTGAAACTTTACTAAACATGGCCTCAATGTTTGATTTTAAAGAAGTCAGGTGTTGCAAAGTACGCAGCTGACTTAAAATTGAGATATTTTTGGAAAAATGAATATTGTATTGAAATTAAGATTGCAGCCACACGCCATGGCCATGATCAATAGTGACCTAACAGATCGAATTGGCTAACCATCATTTTGTTCCGTGTGGATATATATAGTGGGGTACGGTTCTTTTGAATTGAAAATTTGAGATTAGAATAGACAGAATCATATAAGAAAAAAAAGGCAGACAATAGGTGGTCGACCCAGTAGTGGACCAGCTCCCTTTTGTCGTGTTACAAGGGCGTTCACCATGACTCATAAGCTAGCTTTAAACATTTTTTCATATATTTTAATAGAAGAGAGAGAAAATATCAGCTCTTAAGAGTTAGGCTCATACACACGTTTCAAGAACACGTGAGAGTATCATGTGGGGCTATCCATGTTATAATCTATATGCTAAAAGTTAGCACTATTGAAAAGGCTGGTTTAGAGCTTGTAACTAGCTTATACTATCGTGGGTGCCCTAAATGTGGATGATTTAGTGATTTACAGTGGGTAACAGCGCTTGAGTTGAAATTGAGAGATACTCCCTCCGTACTGGTATTAGAAGTCGTTTAGGACATGATTGTGCATACCAATGAGTCATTAATTAGGGGTAAATTTTCCCTGTCTACCCTATTAAATGCAATTGCGGTATATTTCATATGAGAAACAAACCAACGGCGGAATGGCTAGGCCAGCGTGGTTGTAGCGGGGACCATCACGGTGCAGGTTCGATCCCCTACCGCGTCATATTTTTTGCTTGTTTTTGTTTTGCATGTGTTTGCATGGCACTGTGCGGGACTTGCACGCTGGTGCCTGGGCACGTTGTGCGGGACGTGCATGCTGGTGCCTGGGCACGTCTTTTTCCGTTTTTCTATTGACTAGGTAGCGTGCCCGTGCGTTGCTACGGGATAGCTAATATTTTATAGTAAAAATATATGTATCGCACTATAAGATAACGACACTGTGAAATTTAATCCAAAAGGCAAAGTTTATGAATTTAACACAATCATGGAGTACGTGGCGTCGCAAGCACACAAACTCTACTTTATAGATCTTTCAGTGACGCGGCTAAGATAATGTTTAATATCGGTACGAAGAAATCTCCGATATCTATTTCTTTCGTGTGTCAATAAATCCATGAATAAGTTCCACCGCATCTCCATGCCATCATGTACACAGATTCAAGTATATATGTCAATATTAGTGCCTATCCCGCTAACCTGATAATTCATTGGCGCCATCAATACAATAAGCAAACTATGTCAACACATTAATTGCAGTCGCCGCACCAATAAATACTTTTATTAGCAGAATAACTAACCTAATAATTCATTGGCGCCATTAATGTTGGTTGAGTGCATATGGAGTTTATCACTATTTTGTCCGTTCCATTTGTTGTATTCCCATCTGCAAGTTTGAACATAGTATAAATAAATTGTTATTAATTATACTACATATGGCTTTTAAAGTGACACTTAGCAACACCACCATACCTGTTGAATGAATAGCCACATTGTTATGGGAATCAACATGACCTTGGTTATTCATCTTATACCTCTCGCGGCATTTCTTGTTTCTTTCACTCTTCTTTTCATCGGACATTGTTGCATACCGTTCTCTATCCCTATGCCCCTTCTGCTCATTAGGTCGCATATGATTCCCTTCAATAAATTTTCATGAGTTGCAAACATATGAATATAGAATATGTAGAGATATTTAAAAGTTTATATACCTCCATGTGGTATATTTGTAAGGTCCCCCAAAGATACCCGATCACCGGTTGGCCTTGGTGTGTCCATAACACTACCTGTCACTTTTAGCAATGTTTTGCCTGTGAAATAATATGCCCGGTAAATCTCATTATTGCCAAAAAAAGTTAAATAGGTCGATAATATGCAACCTGAATGAACATAACACTACGAATAAAGCTGGAGTATACACAATGGAAAAGATGGTTATGAATGGATCACCAAGATCAATAGGCCACACAGATTGCCATCAATGTATTCAAAGTGCACATATGAAAAATGAATCTTGATTTCAAACTGCATTCACAACTATCCTTGCAAGATAGCATGTTCACACTTTCACAGTACACGTCATGTATAAATTCAGAAAATATGGAATGTCACATTGCTAAGAAAAGCATATTATCAGCCTGTGCATCCACCAATTTATTTACAATATATGCCAAGCACTCAAGATGAATAGTAAAGTGCCTGCAAATGCAGGTCCAAGCTACTAAAAAATTATTAGGACCTACCAAGTGACTACTGAAAGTTTCACTATGTTTCAGAATTTCTACCCTAGTCTCTCATTCAGGTAACATGATAATATCACAATAACATTATAGTTTTCTTTCCAAGTGTGTATGGTCAAATGAAAAAAAAAATAAAACAGGCACGAAATCATGGTTACCTCTCTGAGGAAGGATCTGCAAGCCTTTCATGTGATCAAGCATTCTCAGATCAATATGTTCTTAAAATAAATGCGTTAACCCATCATTCTGAACCTTGAAATATATTAGGTCAACTATGCAGGTACTCAATTTACTGATAAGATAATGAAATTCATGAAAGAACGGTTACTTTAGCACAAATACTGAGATTAACCTAAACATCGACAAGAATTTAAATTACTATGAGACTGCAAATGAATTGTATATTAACCTAACCATCGACAGGAATTTAAATTACTCTGAGATTAACCTAACCATCGTGTTTGTGTAAGCCAAATCATTGTATATTGATCAGTTGAGCATCCGAAGCTACCTGCAGCAATCAGTGCTCTTCTAAACCTTGCAATCTCTGTTTCTGTGCTGTTTACCTGAAATTTGAAGATACCTAGACTTGTAATTAGTAATAACCAATCATACAATTAAATGATTTGAATATGAAAATCAACTATTATGCAAAGTCTGAAACTTCTGTAACTCCAAAGGAAACTGAACTTGAGAAAACATCTTATTGCTTTGACCAAAATATTGTTAACTAATCTGACGAAGGCTACGGCTACATAAATTAATTTGAACTCTATACAAGCTTGAACAAACAATAAAATAAGATAACTAAAGACAAGTAAGAAATGATTATCTAAATAAAGTCACTGTAGCAGAAGGTGAATGTTCAGAATCTAAAGTCTGAAACGTGAAACTTACCTACTTACTTGATGATAAAGATGCAGTACAAACTGAAATACAGAGCAAAGCTGTGTGGAGAGAAAAAATTAGAGAAAACACAGCTGAAGACTGAATTGAATGTTAGTTTTTTTTCCCTAAGCCTCACCAAACCGTAAGAATCTGAACGATTTGTTGTTTCTTTACTGAACTGAAAAGATTCAGCTATGCTGCACCTGAAGGAATCCCAAAGAATCCAAACTCTCAGAGACTACTGAAGCTGAAGGCCACCAAAGAGAGAACAAAAAACTATACTGAAGAAAAACAGTACAACCTGACAGAAGAAGAATTCCAATATTATAATTTCCAGTGCATGCTGCGTATACCTGTGTATATTATGTTTCAGTGAAACATAGGAAGAACAAGGCTTCACTTGTCCGTAGCTGTTGCCGGACAAATAACAGTGATGAGCTAAGGTTCTCGGACTGCAGGCACTCACTGTCAATTGAGCTACTATCATGTAATGGTGAATGATCCGTGCCTCCACAAATAGCCAAAGCTAGTATCTATTGTCATGTAATCTCTAGTACGCGTGAATAATATGCATCTAGTATTCACTAACGATAAGAATAGTTACGGTGCTTTATGTAATCTCTGTTTTTTTTTTCTGAAGATGCTATTGCAAATTTCAGTGACTAAAATAGAAACATTAATAAACAAACAGTCTAAATGAAGATTTTGAGACATACTGCAGAGGACTCCATGACTCACGTGTGCTGCTGCAGTTCTTCTCATCGTCCGGCTTCGTTGGGCTCTGACTGCAGCCCGAGATGGCGATGAACGAGGATCAGGGAGGCCAGGGGCGAGCCTTCGCCGGTGTCGGACCCCAGCCGGAGGCCGCTGCTCACGATCTCTCTGCCTCCAACCTTGCATGCCGCCTGGGGCCTGGTGACTCCGATCTGCATAGAACACAAAAAATTTGATTTGGGAAACTCACTGGTAATTCGGGTTCGATCGTGAATTTGTGCTACAACTCACCATGGGGAGTGTATACGGGGAGCGAGGGCCATCAATGGGAGGAGGATCACTGGCACCGCAAGATCTACCACCGAGTGATCTACCGCCGGTGGGGAACGCCCATCTACCACCGAGTGGGGAACGTGTTGCCTGTCCGAGGGTTCCCTGCCATGGCCGATGGGGAGGTGGCGACACTGCCAGTAACAAAAGAGAAAACCGTCAGGGTAGGGGAGGGCCGCTAGGCTACCGCAGCTGCCATCGGAGTCGTGGTGAGGGAGGGCTACTACTGCGGCTGCCGTCGGTGTCGATGGGCGAGTGCGACGGAGGGCGTGGCCGCGGTCGCTGGAAGATCGTGATTGGTGTATTTCCTTTTCCTTATGCGGTGATTGGTCTTTCCTTCTGGGGCGTCTCATGGTCTCGCAGGGGAAGCCGCGGTCTCGCGTTCGCAGAAGGCGGAACGAAGGAGCGGAGCGATGGATTGTCGCACCAAACTATAGTTTTACTTTTGTTCTTTTTAGTTGTAGGAGATGGCGCGCTTTGTTTTTTTCGTTTCGTTGAACGCGCGCTGGATGCCTAGCTGCGCGCTCGCTGGACGTTTTGCCGCGCCAAGTTTTCCTTGTTTTCGCTGGTCGCTCGGCTGCGACGACGATTGGGTTCCCGTTCGTATTTATACGCCCGGCCGGCTGCAAATTAACAAGCACAAACAAAACACCGCACAAATGGCCAGCTCACTTGCTACCTTCGATCTAAACGTGCCTGTACCGGAAGCTGAAGAAGGCAACGCTGGGTTAGACCTCAACGAGCCTGTACTGGAGGATGATAATGACATCGGTAAGTTTGCTTCCTTGCTTCCTTGCTTTTGGATTGAGTATGTTTGTTTGTTTTTTACAAGTAGAACATGCTGTGGAGGCTCCCGTTGAAGATGACGACGACGCCGCATCCTTGCCGGCGCTGGATGACGACGGCGGCGGCATCGATGAAGATGACGAGTACCACGGCGTCGATGAAGATGACAACGGTAATGCGTCTGTTATTTTTTTTATTGTACTCAATGCATGAACATTTAGATCTTTGCATGATTTCGCATCTGATATTAGTTTGAAAAGCCATACTACTACTGAAGATGACGAGTATTGTGTTTGTTTCTATTTTCTTGTGTCATCTCTCATGTTCCATGCTTCCTTCGGACAGGATTTGATTTGAACTTACCTCTAGATGAGTTTGGCGTGGTTGATTTTGATTTCGTTCAAAACAACAATGGTAAGTAAAAGTTAGCTCGGTTTCTAAAATTGTGGTACTACTAAAACATATGATGTCTCTAATGAATGTTTTTTTTTTTAAATAGAGCATGTTGCCGAGGCTAATGTTCAAGTGCACCACCGAAGGAAAGAGATGTCAGAAGATTTGAGAAAGCAAGTTTATCAAGCGTTGTTGGCCAGAAGCAATAACGGGATACTCCACAAGAAAGATACCTAGATTATTGCTGATCAATTTGATCTGCACCTTCGGACAGTTCAGCGCATATGGAGGAGAGGTAAAACACAACTTGCAAACTCCGTCCCGGTTGTGGTCTCTAGTTTAAAAAAGGGTAGAGTTGGTCGTAAGGCAATTCCTATTGATTTGGAAGCCTTGCGTGACATTCCTCTGAAGGATAGGATGACCATACAAGATGTTTGTGCCAAACTAAACATTAGCAAATGGAAGGTGCAAAGGTATTTGAGAAGAGGTTTGCTAAGGCGCCATTCTAGTAGCATCAAGCCCTATCTCACTGAAGCTAATAAAAAGACTAGGTTAAAGTGGTGTATTGACATGATTGAGAGGAGGTTGAGTGGTGATCCAAGGTTTAAGGATTTTTTTGACTTTGTCTTCATTGATGAAAAATGGTTCTACCTCACCCAAAAATCTGAAAAGTATTACTTGCTCCCCGAAGAAGACGATCCACATAGGACTTGTAAGAACAAAAACTATATCCCTAGGCTCATGTTTTTGTGTGTTTGTGCTCGGCCGAGGTTTAGAGATGGGGAGTGCATTTTTGATGGTAGAATTGGATGTTTTCCTCTTGTCACTTATGAACCGGCTCAAAGAAGTAATGCAATAACCAGCCGCGTCCGTGGAGATATGGTTATGAAGCCCATTACAAGTATCACAAGAGATGTCATTAGAGAATTCATGATTAACCAAGTCTCGCCGGCTATTAGAGCCAAGTGGCCAAGAGAAGATGTGGGCAATCCTATTTTCATTCAACAAGACAATGCACCTTCACATTTAAAGTTGGATGATCCATTGTTTTGTGAGCATGCAAAGAGAGATGGTTTTGATATTCGGCTCATTTCTCAACCACCAAATTCTCCTGATTTCAACATTTTGGACTTGGGTTTTTTTTCGAGCAATTCAAGCAATTCAATACAAAAAGAATGCAAAAACTATTCAAGACCTAGTTCCAGCCGTGCAACAGGTAGTGTTCACACATGATTGATCAAATTGTTCACACATTTTTCATCATTCCAACAACTAATTTCATCACTGATTTTTGTAGGCATTCATGGAGTATTGTCCACGTAAAGCAAACCGCATCTTTGTAACACTACAAACTGTTTTAATAGAAGCAATGAAGAAGAAAGGCAACAACAACTTCAAGATCCCTCACATGAAAAAGGAGACATTAGAAAGACAAGGGCGCCTGCCAACTTCTATCCCGTGCCCACCATCCTTGCTAGATGAAGCTGAGACTACACTTGCTGCATTGTAGAGAGAAAAAGCTACTAATTAGATATTGGAAGCTTTAGAACGTTGCTGTGTTCTTCATTAGTAGAGACATTGTTGCTGTTATTTTCCTTGCAAGAATTAACTAATTAGAAGTAAAGCCTGTTATCTTACCGTTGCTGTACCATCATCAGTCCTGGCAGCCAGCTCACGTTTGCACTTCTCGCCGAGCATCTTGAGCACTTGTGGATCAAACTTGATACTGTTGCCATGCATCACGACTTTGTCCAGATCGGGGATGAAAACCTTGCAGTCGAACTCATTGAGGCCGTAAAGCATGGCGAGGAGCATGTATTCCAAGTGCACGAGACCGCAGCGAGAGCATGGCCAGAAACGCGAGTGTGCACGATCCCACGCTTGGCGGTCCTCATGGACGAGATGACAGCGAGCGCAAACAAAAGCACCCGGCGGCAACGCGTGCTCCGACTCCGGCGCCATGGAGTCCAGCACGAACTCGAGGGACTCCGGCACCATCTCGGAGTCCAGCGGGGAGGAGTCGTCCTTGGGCGCCACCTCTGACTCCAAAGTGATGGAGTCCGACACCATCTCAATCTCCGACTCCGGCGCGACGAGCTCCATGGAACAGCGAGCGCGAGCGCGAGAGGCGATAGGCGAGCGGTGTGCGGCGTGCAGCGAGCGCGAGAGGCGAGCGGCGTACGGCGAGTGCGAGAGGCCAGAGGCGAGCGGCGTGCGGCGTGCAGCGAGCGCGAGAGGCGAGCGGCGTACGGCGAGCAAGAGAGTCGAGCCGCTTACGGCGAGCGCGAGAGGCCAGCGGTGAGCAATCCCACTGATCGGCGTGCGGCGTGCGTTGAGCGCGAGTGCGATAGGTGGGCGATTAAAGGGGCGGCGCTATTAACACGTGCAAGCGCAGCGCATTCATTCACGCGTGGGAGCCGAAGCGTTTGCATGCAAGGGCAGAGGCGTTCAAAATAGCACTCCATCCCCAGGACGACATCCTTTCAACAGCTTAGCTCATTCGCTACAACGACTTGTAATACTAGTACGGAGGGAGTATATTCTAACGTTAACGCTTCTAAGCAAGAGAGAGTCTCTGTATAAAACCACTAAGAAATAACATTTTAAGTGATAGTATCTTTAAAAACAGATTAATATATTAAGTAGTAGACATAGATAGTTTATCAATCCATACAGAGTTTATATTGTTCAAAGTATATATAGTTTTTTAAGTCATCTGGATGGACTTGTATTTACATTCGATGGAAGTATAATGCAAGAAGCAGCAGTAGGTGTTGCAGGTAGCTTTGTATGTATCTGAACGCATGTTCCAGTTAGTTAGCTTGTCTCTAGCTGGAGTTTGTGAAAACAATATATAGGGCCGGCTAATGTAATTCAAACAAAAAGTTATATCGTGCCTCTGACTTTTGGCGACGCTAGAAAGCTACTTAACTAGTACATACTCAACAACACAATAGTAAAAAAAATATATAATATATGTATATAGTATTTGCAAATGGCGCGTCATTGGCTTTTTAGCTAATTGCTTGATGAGTGATGTGTGATGATGATGATGCTCCCAACCAACCACTTACAACAACTTAACCAGCAGTATCAAAAGCTGCATGCAAGTAAATTAATCTATCATATTCAGTCATCGATTTAATCGGTCGTCTCTCTTGATAGCCTGATGATCAGTTGTTGAGTGCTAGATACACGGTGATTGTTGCCCGCGATCATGAGGTCGTCATCCCATTAATTGTTGGAAAATCTGATCTACTAATAGCTGCAGCCATCTAATTCTCGTAGCTAGCAAAAGAAATATATAAATTGACAAGGCGGCACGCAAGAGGCAACTAACTGATCATCATCGGGAGGAGGATAAAAAGGTTTCCGTCACTGTTGGATGATGAGAACGAACCTGCCACCTGGTTTACTTTAGACCAAAGAAGAGGAACGAACATACAGTTTTTATAATGGCCACTACACTCAACCATCCATGCACATCGAATGGTCAAATTGACTGAGTCAGAGCAATTAGTGGGGAATAATCCAAGCGACTGACCATTATTAGACATCCCCTCAAATCTATTAGTTTTTTTCGTGGTGGTTATCCAACAGGCGATCCGTTCGATGCCCGCTCCCGTGCAACCCTAGCGCGCCCACGACGGCCGCTTTCTCCCCCCTCCTTCCGCGGCGACAGCGAGCTCCGGCCATGGAGCTCCCCCACCCTAACCTGGCCCGGCCGCCTCCACCGCCGCTAGGGCCCCCTAACCGTTCGGCCACCATCCTACCGTCTGGTCGGCCTGCCTCCCCCCGAGCCCCTTCTTCTAAGCTCGCTGGAGTTGGGGAAGAAGGGGGTGGGGCGGCCATTGAGCGCGGGCGCAGCCGGCTGGCCGTAGGGGAGAAGGTCGCTGCAGATGATAGAGAGCGGGCGCGGATCGAGCGTGGGGCGCAGGCGCGGGCACGTCGCCTGATGGATAAGCAGTGTAGCAAGCAATTGAGGAGTAATTCTGTATTTTTTTACTATATACTTAGTCAGTAAATGAAGCTTGCACCTTTAACACCTTAGTTTTAAAATGCTGTTCTTTAGAGTAGTTCCATACCTAGATTAAAGCTGGTGCGAGAATCGGGTGAAATATTCCTTCCCTACACCAATTATATCCAGATATGCAAAATACTCACTTTAATCACTACAAGTCGAGTGTTGTATATTCAGGAGTAATATATAAGGACGTATGTAGGTGATACCCTAACTTGCAATTTTCACAATGGGGTGGGCGCACACCCCTTATCTCACCATTCAGTTTGTTCGTGATTCGTGCAGGTAAAAAAACACTTGGGCACTGATTTTAAAACACTGGGGCATAAATTTTGGAGCACTCCAACACGAATCTTAATGCAAAATGGACGCTGGGAGATAAGGGGAGGGCGCCCACCCGTTGTGGTTTCGTATTTCTGGTGGTACCCTTCCATTTCTATCAAGGACCTGCATCAGCCAGAGATGTACATGATCTCCATGGGCTACAACTCAGGTTTTCTCTACCGGTATTTTAAAAATCTCGGTGGTCACCGATAAACGGGAATATCGGATATATCAGAAATTTATCGGCAATAGAAATAAAATTTCGGAAGAAATTTAGACAAAAAATGACTCATTTTGTTCAGGAAAGCACATAGATTATTTCTAAACAATCTAACATAAAAAACTAAATAAAACATATTATCAATTGCTTATTCAATAAGGAGGGTAGTGACATGGCTGGAGCGTGCTGAGTGTGTTGCGGCTGTGGCAACTTGAACTTAGAAGAGAAGGAAAGAGAAAATTAAACATGGATTAAGGTTAGAGTATTGGGTGGACTTTGACGTCTATTTGGATGAAAAAATTTAAAAAATATGAAAATTTCGGACGATAGAGGAAAAATTTCGAAGCCAACCAGTAAACGGGATATCTCACGAGTTTCGGATTCTACCGGCCGATATTTTTTTCACCGGCTACAACAAGCTGGCCATGATGGAGCGTCTTGTGCTGTGCCTCGTGACGATGGTACTATCCATGGACGTCCTCGGCGCTGCCACCGGCGTCTTCAAGCCGCCGCCGGCGATGTACGTGTTCGGCGACTCGACGCTGGACGTCGGCAACAACAACTACCTGCCGGGGGCCAACGTCCGCAAGGCCAACAGGCCCTACTACGGCGTCGACTTCCCCGGCGGCGTTCCCACCGGAAGGTTTAGCAACGGCTACAACACCGCCGATTTCATTGGTAGGTCGTCGCCGTAGCCCTATGCATATGTGTTTGTGTAATGTGTATAGAACAGAACAGACATAAGTAGGTTGGATTGCAGCAAAGTGCATAGGGTTGGTGAGCAGCCCTCCGCCGTACCTGTCGCTGGTGGCGCCAGCAAGCTCCGGCGGCCTTCTGGTCCCCACCGCCGTCACCATTGGCGTCAGCTATGCTTCCGGAGCAGCTGGCATCCTCGACTCCACGGTAAGTGGACAAGTGTGCTCCAAGCCTCGCGTACGTACTATAGCATTCATAGGAAACGTTAATAATTAATTAACAAACAAGCTGGCAAGCATGTATGAATTCATGACGATGCAGAACGCCGGCAGCACCATCCCGCTGTCGAAGCAGGTGCAGTACTTCAACGCCACGAGGTCCAACATCGCCGCGCCGGCGGGATCCTCCGACGCGGTGGACACCCTGATCAACAGGTCCTTCTTCCTCATCCTAATCGGCGGCAACGACGTGTTCGCGTTCGCGAACGCGGAGCAGGCGGGCAACAGGTCCGGCGCCGACCTGCAGAGCGACACGGCCGCCTTCTACGACAGCCTCGTCTCCAACTACTCGGCCGCCATCAGAGGCCTGTATGCGCTGGGCGCGCGGCGGCTCGCCGTCGTCAACGTGGGGCTCGCCGGGTGCCTGCCGGTGTCGCGGGTGCTGGACGCCACGGGGGCGTGCGCGGAGGACCGGAACCGGCTCGCCAACGGCTTCAACGCCGCGCTGCGGTCCCTGCTCGCCGACCTCGCCTCCCCCTCCTCCGGGCTGCCCGGCCTCGCCTACTCCCTGGCCGACAACTTGGGCCTCATGGCGGACACCTTCGCCCACCCGCGGGCGTCGGGGTTCACGGACGTCGCCGACGCTTGCTGCGGCGGCGGCCGGCTCGGCGCGGAGGCGGCCTGCGCGCCCAACGCCACGCTCTGTGCAGACCGCGGGCAGTACTATTCTGGGACAACATCCATCCTACCGAGCAGGCCGCGGCGCTCAGAGCCCAGACATTCTATGACGGCCCGGCCCAGTACACTACGCCCATCAACTTCAAGCAGTTGGTCCGCATGAGCTGATCGATTTTGGCCCATTTGCTTATTCATTCAGCGACCTAGTAGTGAAATAATTCTACGAAGATGATTTTATATCTTAAGTGAACCATGGTACATCCCATGTTACATGGATAATTGACCTGAAAAATAAAGAAACAATATTGAACAAGCTATCATGTTAGCTCTTCTTGCTCTATTCTAGTCTATGGTAACAATCCTTATACAAGAATCATTGAGAGTTAGATTTGTGCCAACTATTATGAACGAGTCTGGTTAATTTAGGAATGTGAGTCGTATTTGGCAGTATAGGGTATCGTACCCGGTGTCCTCATAAATATGAGAGGACTCATATTGTAACTAGAATGATATAGTGACAAGGTCACAGGAGGGACCAGATAAAGTCGGCCCTCCCCTGCATGTCGATCTATGATTTGAGCCCTCACAGGGTCCATCGTCGTCTACTTACCAGATCTGGTGACTGGGAGGAGTTATGCGCTATCGAGAGCGAGGGAGGGGACATGCTTAACGAGGCGGACATACTGGCATAGTCACGGACGAGATCTGGTCAGATCCGAAGGGCACACTTGGATTTTAGGACAGGAGGTCGACGGCAGTGCCGCTTCTCCACACTGGATATGTGAGGAGAGGCATATATAGTGAGAAAGAGAGAACGAGAGTTGAGGGAGAGAGTGGGATTATAAGGAGAGGCAAGGAGCCATAAGAAGAGAGAGAGAGAGAGAGAGAGTTGAGAGAGCCCCTACCTGCCCTTGAGATGACCTCTAGCCATGGGAGGGGGTTGGATCGCAGCACATCGGAGGAAGACGGGGAGAGTGGGGCCGCCGCACCATGCATGCCTTGGAGGGGGATGGGACCATGACACTCCAAAGGGGATGTGAGTCCGCAACCAGTCAAAGGCTTGCAGGGCCAGGCTAGACTAGAGGAAGGAGGGTGCAAAGGGGAGAGATAGAGACTTAGGAGGCTCCAAGGGTTTGCTTGTTTTTATTTATGTCTAGGGATATTGGTCATAGGCTAATTTACTTAGGCAGACGTTATAAGTGCTTGTCTCTAAAAATCTATTTTGAGAGGTACTCATTCATTGGTTATGTTTGTAAATAAAATGACCATCTCTAAAATTCGTTAGGTGTATTAGGAAACCGATATATTTTCTAACATCTATGTTAATAAAAAGGAGCTATCTCCTTTGAACGGTAGGTTTGTACGGATGCCATTTGGGCTGGCACTACTGCACGGGGATGATAGGTTGACATTGACGGCTGATCACGAGATGGGTGTTTCTATAGATACATGGGCCTCGTTCCAATAATAATTAGTATTAGCTAGATATATCCATAATTTGGAAATGAAATGGTCAAAGACTCAAAATCGACATATGGAATCATGGCGTTGGCGTCTGCACGGGGATGGTGGCTCGAAGAACAGCCGCTCCGAACGCATGCCACGCACGACGGCCGTCTCACGCAGCTCTGTCTCCTTCTCCTCCTCGTCCACCTGCTCCGTAACCGCAACCGCAACGGCCTCTCCGAGCAACGACAGGGGGCTCCGGTCGATGCACGTGCCTCATCGATGGACGAGCGCCGGAGGAGGAACTGCGCACGCTCCACGCTGCTTCCGATGGTGCACCGCCACGGCCGGGGCAGCACGCCGCCACCACCGGAGCGCGTCGTGCGCACGGATCAAGGGCGCGTCGTGCGCGTGGATTGATGGTTTGCCGTGTAGTGAGATCTTTCCAGAAGGGAAGGGAGGAGGGAGCGGCGATGGCTGTGTTTAGTTCCATTGAAAAATGTACTATGCAAAAAAGATTTCTCGTTACATCAAACTTGCGATACATGCATGGAGTAATAAATGTGGATAAAATCAAAAATTAATTGCACAGTTTGGTTGTACTTTGCGAGACGAACGTTTTGAGCCTAATTAGTCAACGATTGAACAATTATTACTAAATACAAACGAAATGCTACATTGTCGCTACAGTGAATTTTGGCACTCAAATTTTGGAAACTAAACACAACCGATGTGATTTATAAAATCCGGCGGCAGACGGCTAAATCGGCAGGAGTTGGCGTCAAGCCGGTCTTCACGGCCTGACATAATTAAATTCAGTAGTGACCACCAGTAATAATTGACATAATAAAAAAGGAAGGCTAAAATTAATTGTTGATTAGATTAGTATACTAGTCGGAGGTGGCGGCGCTCCGCCGGTGCACTGAAAGTTATTTGAAGCGCAGGCTATAGAATAGTTTATATATATATATATATATCATTATTTTTTATTAAAAAGGATGGTACCGTAAGTTTTATTAGACGATAGTAAGAAAAATAAGACTGTACAAGGGAATTACAACCCTGACGGTTGTTTAGCGATCCATCACATATGTAGTTGAAAAAAAATAGCTTTTGCAGGTACGTTTATATAGTATTACTTTATTGAGAGAAGACCGTAGCACGGAGCTACTAGTCCTGTGTCGTCCTGGAATGCATGCAAAGTTAATATATTCTTTGGTGAGTGCGTTGTGCGTAGTGACTTTATTTCAAAGAATGTACGTGATGATGTGATGTGCACATAGACAAAATACGTATGCTGAAACCAATGGGCTCTATGCACTGCATGACGACACACCATGCACATGCATGCATGTGATGATGAATTAATTGAAAACGAGATAGCAGCCACGCTAACGTAACGACCGACTGGGACGATCGATCTTATTGCAAACTGAGACGTGCTAGCTACACGACAGGTTCGTTATGCATGCTTCCAAGAAATGCATTCTGCGTATCTGCGATCTTGATGATGGCCTTGTTTAGATACCAAATTCACCCCCAAAATTCTACTATACAAAAAGAAGATTTCCCATCACATCAAAATGTCGGCATATATATGGAGTACTAAATGTAGATGAAATCAAAAACTAATTGCACAGTTTTGTTCTACTTTACGAGACGAATATTTTAAGCCTAATTAATCAATGTTTGGACAATTATTACCAAATAAAAACAAAATTGCTACAGTTTGACGAGACATTTACTATTCAGATTTGGCCTCCTAAATTTGGCATCTAAACATGGCCGATGACGAGAACTTTGGATTTTCCACATTCCTATGGACCTATAATAGTATGTATAGTGCACCCTAGCGGATATTTCAACTGTTAGGTACATGCCGCAATTAATACCCACGAGACCTCGTCTTATATCATACAAAATATATATAATAATAAAGTACACACGGACCCTGAACTTGTCCACCCGCCCAGTTGATCGAAGCCTGCAGCGTGTTCCTCAGGTACGGTGTGCTTTATGTATGTGTGTGTGTATATAGTTAGGCAGCCGTCTCCTTCGCCACACCATCTGACCATCATCAGCTCGATCGCAAGTAGTTACACAGCAAGCAGGCGATAAGTACTGAGCAGAAGCACAAGTTCTAGCTAGGTACGCAAATGGGCATGGAGGCTCGTCGTCGTCGTCTCGTTCTGTGCCTTGTGATATCCGTGCAAACAATGCTACTAGCTGCCGTCGTGGCTGGCGGCGGCGGAACCCAGCGCCGGCCGGCGGCGATGTACGTGTTCGGCGACTCGACGCTGGACGTAGGCAACAACAATTACCTGCCGGGGGCGGGCGTGCCCAGGGCCAACAGGCCATACTACGGCGTCGACTTCCCCGGATTCCCCACCGGAAGGTTCAGCAATGGCGGCAACACAGCTGACTTCATTGGTACGTACTACTACTCTATATGCTATATATACCACTTCTACATGTTGATGTACTTGTGCGTATACATGTGTTTGTGTTTTTTTTAAGATAACGGAACAAATAAAGTTCCAGCCTCTACAAATCCGGTGATGATACACAACTAATAGTCAAGATACAAACCAAAGCTATAAGGCTCACATGAACACTCACGTCCAAGAGAGATTAAAAAGCAACACGGTTCAGCTCAACTAGGGAGCAAGGCTAGCTAACAAGGAAAAGAACTAATCTTGGATACGGTTGTACGCACGTATATGTATATATGTGTAAAAGTACCACTGCTTATACCGTTGTACGTACGCGTTTATGTACAGCGAAGAGCATGGGGTTCGTGAGTAGCCCTCCGCCGTATCTGTCCCTGGCCAACTCCAGCCTTCTGCTAGTGCCCACCGCTCTCACCACTGGTGTCAGCTACGCTTCCGCAAATGCTGGCATCCTCGACTCCACCGTAAGTACATGTGTCATCTTCTGGCCCTGGATGGAGATATATACATATAACTATACATATCAGTAGTATATGATATATATGATGATGTGGCGACGCATGCACAGAACGCAGGCACGTGCATCCCGTTGTCCACGCAGGTGCACTACTTCAACGCTACCAAGGCCAAGATGGTCGCCGCGGTGGGTGCCGCCGCGGTGACCAAACTGCTCGCCGACTCCATCGTCCTCATGGGCATCGCCAGCAACGACATGTTCGTGTTCGCCGCCGGCGAGCAGGCGCGGAACAGGTCAGCCGCCGAGCAGCAGACCGACGCCGCCGCGCTCTTCGCCGACCTCCTCTCCAACTACTCGACCACCATCACGGTATGCACAGCCATCAATACTTCTTTCTCCTCCATTGCGTCGCTTCTATAGCTAGAGCTTACACAGTTGCACGTGTACATACGCATCATGGCACGCAGGAGCTGCACTTGATGGGCGCGAGGAAGTTCGCCATCATCAACGTGGGGCTGGTCGGGTGCGTGCCGGCGGTGCGGGTGCTGGACGCGGCGGGCGCGTGCGCCGACGGCCTGAACCAGCTCGCCGCCGGCTTCGACGACGCGCTCGGGCCACTCCTCGCCGGCCTCGCCGCCAGGCTGCCGGGCCTCGTCTACTCGCTCGCCAACTCCTTCCGCCTCACGCAGGACACCTTTGGCGACCCGGGGGCGTCCGGGTACACCGACATCGCCGGCGCCTGCTGTGGGAGCGGCCGGCTGCTGGCGGAGGCCGACTGCCTGCCAAACTCCACGGTCTGCACCGACCACGACGGCCACGTCTTCTGGGACCGGTATCACCCGGCCCAACGGGCGTGCCTACTCACGGCCCAGGCGTTTTACGACGGGCCGGCCCAGTACACCACGCCCATCAACTTCATGCAGCTGGCCCAGTCAAGTTAATGAAATATATGCAGAACAAGAGATTCTGTTCACGCATACATAGTTACATACATACATGTATAAACAATAACATGCACTCTCTCCGGTCAATGACCTATATACAAGAGATTGTTTTCACGTATACATACATTATCACATATACATGGAAACAAAAATATGTACTCTATATTTGACACTATTTTAAACATGAAGCAAAAAACTTTAAGCTGCAGATCAAACTTTGTTGTGTGAAATATTATATATATACATGACCGGGACCATTGCAAGGAACCTTTGACCGTGTATGGTTAGCTTGATCCACGCAGGGAATCAACAGAATAGCTACATTGTTTGCTTTCTCACTCGTGTTGTTCTTAAGAGTGCAAACGAGGCTATTTTCAACAACATGCATAATGAATTAATGATGTCTCTACCCTTGCATTGCACATATCAATATCGATCAATATCCTCTTATAAACCTAATAACAACTATCAATTTGATCTCATCCCACATCGATCCATGTCATCAACTAATCTAAACCATTAGCCATTAGATCACCACTAATTTTCCCATCTACTCAGTGTTGCACACACGTTTTTCGACCATCCCAAGCCCCTTCATTTTTCCCCGCTACACAAATCCAATGACGAGCTTTAAGGCCTAAAAACCAATCATCACTTGCCTCTTCGTCTCTCACCAACAACGATTGGACTCTTCTAGTAACCATTGGAGCACTTATTGTTTTAACCAAGGATATGAGAGGTTTTGTCTCTTCATTTTCCTCAAGGTTCATATACTATTACATCTTGCATCGCCATGTAGCCACTCTCATCCCTTCGGTGTAGCCATCAAGATTGATCCTCTCAGTATATTGCCTCCATCACTGCACTCGAACACGGTCAGGTCGGCTCATTCACTTTCGCGATGCTGTTGGACTCTCCCTTGACGCCTGTGCCACACCTCCAGGAAGCGGCGTTCGCAACTGAGCCCTCTCCCCTCTGTTATATATGCTACCTCAGCCTAGCGACGGCAAGGAAGCCTCCATTGATCTCCGTGGCCATGGCATCGTCGTACCTACGTGCTCCATGGCCATGGCAAAAGTAGGGCGCCTTCCCCTGCTTGCTCATAGCGGACACATCGTGGTGATGGAGGGCAACAGAAAAATATGTCCAAAACAATGGAGTCGGGCATTAAAGTGAGGATTGGGGGAGGGGGTAGAAATGACTTGCTTGTGCATAGCACATGCCGTAGCCTACATCATTGTTAATTTGATCTGGTAGCACATGTGTAACACCCTAGTTGTTAAAAGGCAAATTAAAATCTTGATCATGCCATCATTATGCATAATCACAAAGTATTGTTTCTTTAATGCATTCTATGTTTCAATTATGTTAAGTCCATGTTGCATATGTGATGTTTCATATGTTGCATTAATATGTTTCACATGTTGCATGAAATAATGTCAATGTTAATGATTAAGGTTCTTTGTGAATTTATATATGTGAATTTGCTTAAATAAGTAAAATTGTGTTAAAATGAAATTTGTAGTACAAAGTGTGCTTTATAATCTAGAATCAAAATTTAAAGGTGATTTTAAGTCAAACATGTTTAATTTGGAGCCCAAAGATTGGATTTGATGGTGGTTTTCTAACTTAAGCCATTTATGCTTAAGTCTTTGAGAATCAGCTATTACGTTCAATTTTTGGGTAGGTTTTAAATCCATTTTCATGAATAAAATTGGTACAATTTTTGTTTAATTGCTTGGTCCTATACTTGAGTTGTGATACTGTGTAATTGGTTGTTAAATTTGATAGATGTTTAACCTCTAATTAATTACCAAAGTTGCTTAACCAAACCAATTTTTCAAACCCTAACTGAATTTCCGAAATCAGTTTCAAAGTACCTCTGTTTCTCATTCAAAATCTCTCTAACTGTTTAGAATTAGAGCTTAAGTCTGTAAACAAAGTTGGAGAGAACATCTAGATGAGCAACTTTGATTAAGGAAGTTTTTCAAGTTGCTACCGAGAATCTGGAGAAACAGCAGGAGGAACATCAGGCTTCAGTCAGCTACAGTACTCGGCAATCAGGTGCCACGCAGCAGCTTCGTCAGTGAGCCGCCGTGATCGATTTCACCACTCTCACGCGCGCCAACACGTAGCTGCTTTGCCTAGACGCTTCGCAAGCAGGAGCTGGACGCCCAGAAGCCTCCCCGTCGCCCTTATCCCGCCGCCGCCATCGAGCTTTGCTTCGCCGGCCAAAGTCATCGGCACCAATCCAACTCCGCCCAATTGCTCACGCGCCAAGCTTCACCTCGCCCTCGCGCACCTTCTTGACCCGCTTGCGCCATCTCTCGCTGTCGGGAGTGGCCGCGCGTGCCGTTTCCGTCGCGGCAGCGTCACCATGGCCGCCGAGCTCGACCTCGCCATGGCCAGCTCGTTTCAGAGCTCCTCTCACCATCCTAGTTCTTGTTTTAGCTTCCCCGTGTTGCCGTGAAGCTCATAGAATTTTCCTTTTTATCTCTACTGTATAGGGTGCATCGGAACGCCGATCCCCTCGCTGGGTTACACCGCCGCCCGTGCCATCAACGTCGATAGTTGCGCCTGTGCCGCAGTTGCTTCAACGTATAGGCCGATAAGGTCATTGTAAGCTCAGCCATGCTCTCCCAAGCCTCGGTCGGGCCGGATCGCGTCGGAACGGCGTACCCGCCGCCGCGTCACCACGCCCTGAGCCGCCGCGCCGCCATGGCCGGGGACGAGCATGCTGCAAACCCTAGCTCGTCCAACCACCACCCTAGATCGGTTTGCAAGGTCACCACGAGCGCGTCGGTGTTCTCCCCGTCACCGGAGACCTCACCGGCGGCGAGTTACGCGGCGTACCCACCGGCGAGCGCTCGGTCAAGGTCGGGCAGGGTCAGTTTGACCCTGGCCCCGCATGTCTGTGGCTGTGGGTAGCCGGTAGGTGAGTAAGAAAAGAATTTCGTCGGTTTTGATTTTCTGAAAATATAAACATGTGCTGAAATTTGGAAATTCATAACTAATTATTGGTGTATGCTAAATTCATGAAAATTTTTGTGTAGCCTCTGCATGTTGTGCTCTATCTAGGAAAAATATGAAATAGTAAAAATAAATAGTTTTTGCATGCTTTAAAATTACCTCTTTTAATTATTAAATGAACCTTCCATGATTTTTATAGGTTAAAATAATTATGCTTTAATCATGAAACTCTTTATGTAAATGTCATGTGCTAATATCTACGACCTTCACAAAAAGTTTGGTACTGTTTTGAGTTACTTAATTTGGTTAATTAATTTGAATGTGTATAAATGCCTTTTCCATGATTAAATAAATACCTAAATAATTTAGATAAATACTTAAATGGCTCTGGTGCATTTTGGATATTGTTTGTGGACCTTGGAACACATAAACCCCTGTTGTTTCTTAGTAACTTGATTTCTTTCCTTGATATGTTTATAATCAACTTGTTTATATAATTATTAAAATGGTTTTATTAAATATTTAGTTTAGCTTTATGAATCCCTTATAATGATCATGAGTTAAGATAAATGTTAATCTCTTGCTGGTCCATGTTAGTGTAATTACTTTCATGATAGACAACTAGTTAACTTAATAGTTAATTAGCTAAAATGTTTTTATGATAATAACCTTAGTTTCTTGGTGAAGGAAAGTTATACTCAACTTTCTTAACTTTGTTTAACTTCTGTTATGCATTTGAATGTCTCTCATCATGCATCATGGCACGTAGTCCATCATGTTAAGCAAAGCATCATTTGTTACATGTAGTGTACGAGAGTGAGAAGGTTCGTGTTGATCAAGTTTTGGAGAAGGTCCATCCACCAGCGGTGTTGGTGCCAAGTCTAACTTTTGGATCCTTCTGTGGAATCTAACCTTCTCTGCAACGCAAGCAAGTCCCGGAGCATAAATCTTTCTCTAGTATTTACAAATCTTTATTACACTTTAAGTCTTGTGAGATGTGCATTAAGTAATTAGGAGTCGGTTGTATACTGTTGTTGCATGATTACCTTGATATTCAGGTATCCTTAGTCGTACCCTACTAGTATGAATAAGTCTGTATCTCTTATGCTTAGTAATGCTTTGACTCTGATAGAAGTCGAATGATGATTTCATTGTTCGCGAGAAATAAGTTTTACCTTTGTTCTTCTCGGCTCTGCTGATGGGCCGTGAGAATACTACGATAATGTTAATGTTTAAATTGAGACCGGACGGGTAGCTTGCATCGTGAAATGATTTGGTGTAGTGCTCCACCTGTGTCGATTGAGAACCGTTCGTTGTAGACCTGTGTGAGTCGAAGAGTAGCATGTACCCACCTTACAGAAACATCACAGATGACGTAGGACGGTGGAGTACTGTATTCTTGGGTAGCGTAGACCGGTTCATGTTTTGGAGGATCCGAGTGAAGGTTGATATGTGTAAGTCTCGGACCTGCATATGTCATGTGGTAAGGAGACCCCAGCTGGGCCAAATCGATTCTAATCGCCGTGCTTCTCGGAGAAGGAGACTCGATTCTCTGCTCTACATCGTAGTTAATCAATGGAACATGGTTACTTGTGGATATGAGATGAAATGAGACGAAATGTTTAATAAAGCGATTGATTTAGATCAGGTACAAATTGGATACTGATGGTAAACTTAATACAAAAGCCAAAACATTGAAAATAAGGATCTATACTGGTAGTAAGCTTTTCTGCAAAAGTTACTTCTTGCTTCAATCTTTCCTTAAGTTAGCATGCCCTTAGAGTCTTTTTTTTTGTCGGGTAAGACTTGTTAAGAACCTTCAAATATTCAGGGTTTGTTAACCCCTGTTGTAGGTTCTAACTTGTACTGTTAATCAAGGTCATGTCAGTGGGCTCGACATGATCTGATCATATCTTCTATCTTAGGTACTTCACTTAAGTTACTTCCGTAGTTCTACTCAACTTTAGAACTTAAGTGTTACTTAAAGGTACATAACATGTGTTTGTAACCTAATGTTGTAAATCTTCCACAACTCTAATGTATGAAATTTTTGTATCAATGTTGTAATGTTGTGGTAACTCCATTGTTGATTCTGTATGAGTTGTAAAATGTGGATGATTCGGGGTTCTCCGAGGACACCCGATAGACTACCGGATTATCTGGCTTTCGTGTACAGCAGTCAGAGATTTTTAGGACAATATAATGACGGGTACACGTGAGCCAGTATAATTTGGGTGGTTCTGCCACAACATGTGAGGCATGTAGGGTCATATGAGGAGCAGTTTGATTATCCCCGATGTGGCAGTCATGAGCGTGCACAAATACATGGTCTTTGTTGTAGATGAGAGAGCTTCTTCTCTCTATATATTATATTAACCACTAAACGTCAGAGCATTCTCCTCCATGTAATTTATTCTAATAAGCACAATGCAAGCTTGATATTTTGATCCATGTGGTCCGTGTTTACTCTAATCACCTCAAACTTTACATTTGGGTAAGAAAAAATGGATTCATCATCACGTCGTTAGGCATAAAGAAAAAATGAGAGGCCTCGTGGAGGTCTTAGGAATGGTGTGGCTCGAGGCCAGGTGATGTGTTTGCTCTCCAATCCACATTGTAGCTCAGAGCTTCAGGGCATTAAAAAGAAGAGCAGGTCACTGTTGTTGCATGTTCCGGGTGAATGAGCATCAATAGCTTATTAGCTAGCAGACCGATCGAGAAAAGTTCTCATTACTACTACTAGGCCGTATATATGAGTAAGGCAAGAGGGTTGCTGATTATATATGTACGTGTTTGTATCCTTCGAGAGGCAAGCTCGTCGAATTCTCCATATGTGAGCGCTAAGAGCAAACACTAGATCACAATACCATAAACACAAAAACAAGAAGGAATAATAGGAAGCTTTGCAACTTTCTTTTGGGTGTGAAATACAAAATGCAAGGTCTTAACTTCAATTGTATAATGTCTCACTCCTTGGCCTCTATTTATATAGACAGGGGAGACGGGAGGCAAAGCGCTGCCAAAAAAAATGCAATACTTTTATGTGTGATTTGTGGATGTTTTCTTTTTGCCCAACATGATGTATATATTTTTCTATACAAACTAATCCCTAAACTCACAGTTTGTAGCATCTTTTCTATCTACATATATACTAGGTCATATGTACTACTTCGTGTTTGTATCTCCGAGAGTAAGACAAGCTCGATTTTGTCTATATTATCTAAAAAAATCATGTGATCAATTATACATGTTTTATTACACAGCAAAATGCAAAGGCACAAATATTCCAAGAGTTTAGAAAGCGTACATCAACAACTACCTTTTTTGGTGTGTCATTATAAATATTGTTAGCATCAACTAGTCGATGCATGATTGCATGCATGGCAACTATAAAGTATGGTTACAGGAACGAATAATGTGATCTACACACACATATATAGATATTATAAGGAAATGCTAGCTACGGAGGTGTAAAGTAGCTAGGATATACAGTATTAGTATAGTTTGCATCGGGACAGCAGAAAAGCGTCAACGGATCCACCATCGACGCCAGAAAACAACTTGTTCTTATATGCATGATTCGTTACTCGTACATTCGTTATGTCAGGCACATGCAGAGACCACATGCCACCTACCAATGCGCGTGTTTGACTAGGATAAACAGTAAACACAACGTGCTCATTCGATTATATTCACATTCACCTTTACACCATCAGAAGTTTCCTAGATAGCAGGGCATCATCTTAAAGCCTTATAGAGTGCTTATAAATAGCTCCCTTCTTAGTCATACCAAGTCACAACAGCAACCTCATCAGACATAGCACACACAGTGTGTAGTTCACACACACACTGCATAGTGCATAACTGCATATACAAGGCTAGCTGATATATTGTTAGAACTTATTAGAGCTAGCTAGCTTTGTTGCCTACTCGATCGATAGACGTACTGTACCATGGGGTATGGGCTGCTTGCCATGAAGGCTCTTGTTCTTAGCAGCATGGTGCTCAGCGTCGTCGTCGCCAGCGGCGTAGAGCCGCCGGTGCAGCGGCGGCGGGTGCCGGCGATGTACGTGTTCGGGGACTCCACCCTAGACGTTGGCAACAACAACCACTTGGAAGGGGAGCAAGTCCCCAGGGCCAACAAGCCCTACTACGGCATCGACTTGCCGGGCTCCGGCAAGCCCACCGGAAGGTTCAGCAACGGCTACAATGTCGCCGACTTTGTTGGTAAGTACACATTGATCACCTTCCCAGTACGTCGAGTTCTGATGACTACTATTAACAGAATAGAACTTTGTCGGGATATATTGACGATCATAGTATATACTATGAATGTTTTAGCTTATTAGCTTGTGTAATAAAACCTTTTCGTTATACACATTTGCTTTGCATATATATGCAGCGAAGAATCTAGGATTCGAGAAGAGCCCTCGGGCTTATCTGGTGCTGAAAGCACGCAATTATGTGATCCCGAGCGCCATTACCAGAGGAGTAAGCTACGCATCGGCAGGAGCTGGGATCCTCGACTCCACTGTAAGTGACCAACGACACGCTATTTGTTTCTGAAAAACACTACTATGTACTAGTAGTACTGTACTGCATATATGATCTACGAGGGCGTGTCGGTGAATACTTCAGTGTTGACCCCTTCCACGCACTCCAAACCTAGAAACCGGTGCAAATCCCAGTTATGACTTACGAGAGTTACGAGAGATCTTTACGTAAGGGATCCACATCACACACCGACAATTTATAGAAATCTCAAATATGAACGTCGCCAACCCAAAAATGAGAAAAAAAAGCTCATATACATCTACAATGTGTCTTGTGTTTATACAGGCTATGTTTAGTTCCAAAAATTTTCAAAATTTCTTGTCACATCGAATGTTTAGACACATGTATAGAGCATTAAATGTAGACGAAAAAAAACTAATTAGACAGTTTGGTAGAAAAACACGAGACGAATCTTTTGAGCCTAAGTAATCCACGATTTAACATTAATTGACAAATACAAACGAAAATGTTACAATAGCCAAAGCAAAAAAAAAAAATTACGCGCACTAAACACACCCATGGTTTCATTGGACTCTGTAACAAAAAAAGCTGAACAATGCATGATTGGACACAGATATCCAGCCGAAGGAGCTACTGCTCCACTCCACTCCACCAGTAGCATGTGTGACTGACAGAAAGATGAACAATGCATGTGCCATATGCAGAACGCGGGAGGCAACATTCCACTGTCGCAGCAGGTGCGGCTGTTCGAGTCCACCAAAGCCCACATGGTGACCAAGGTGGGCCCGCGCGCCGTGAGCCAGCTCTTCTCCAAGTCCTTCTTCCTCATCGGCGTCGGCAGCAACGACTTCTTCGCCTTCGCAACCGCGCTAGCAAAACAGAACAAGACGGCGGCCACCCAGAGCGACCTCGCCGCCTTCAACAGCAGCCTCATCTCCAACTACTCGGCCGCCATCACGGAGCTGTACAAGCTGGGCGCCAGGAAGTTCGGCATCATCAACGTGGGCCCGGTCGGGTGCGTGCCGATCGTGCGCGTGCTCAACGCCACCGGCGGGTGCGCCGACGGCCTGAACCAGCTCGCCGCCGGCTTCGACGGCTTCCTCAACTCCCTCCTGGCCGGGCTCGCCCTGAAGCTGCCAGGCTTTGCCTACTCCATCGCCGACTCCTTCGGTTTTGCCGCGCGCAGTGACCCGCTGGCGCTGGGGTTCGTGAGCCAGGACAGCGCGTGCTGCGGCGGTGGCCGGCTCGGTGCGGAGGCGGACTGCCTGCCCGGTGCCAAGCTCTGCGCTGATCGTGACCGCTTCCTCTTCTGGGACCGCGTGCATCCTTCCCAGCGCGCTGCCATGCTCAGCGCCCAGGTGTACTACGACGGCCCGGCGGAGTTCACCACTCCCATCAACTTTAAGCAGTTGGCTGACAAGAGCTAGCTGATTTTTCAAAGCCAGAAACATCGAGTATTTTTGTTGACTGTTATAAGTAATTACGGGTACATGCAAAACTGCCCTTAAAAAAATAAGTGCAACACTGCCTCCTCCCGTGACCCTTCTCATGGTTCCATGACGTTGTAGCCTCCCGGTGCTTGCGGAGCTTGACAATAATTCCAAAGGGGGCAAATTTAGACACTAAACTAGAAACAACGCGCGGCGTTGCCGCGCGGCCTCATGGGATGAACCAGTTGTGTAGGAGCTTATATCAATTGTTGATTAATCTTTTAGCGGGTAGCCTTTTGAGCCAGTTTGATTATGCGTTTATGTTGCTACGGATCCTTTTTTTTGAAACAATAGTGTATAATTTGGAGATTTGGCTAGCGTAGATTTTAGCGATTATTTATAGGTATAATAGAATAGGCAGTAGGTGTCATGGAATATTGATTTTTTTTATGACAAAGAAGAGGCGGGAAATATTTAGATACGTTTTAGATTGGTTTTAGTTTATTTATGAATTCTAAAAATTTTCTATAGAAAAAGGATCTACTTTGACAAAAGTGAACGCATTCGTGTACGCATTTATGAACGCATACTGTGGTCCAGACTCGAGCCATCTAGTGCATCAAATGTCTAGCGGTAAACTTCTTAATAGAGAAATAGTCGGCGGGTTTATACATTTTTTTCAAATACCTTGCGCGCAGTGGAGTCAACGCTTGCTAAAGGCATGCAGCTTTGGAGGGATGGCGCCATGGCGCAGGCAGTGGAAGTCATGGCTGGAGGTAGCACTTACGCTGGCATCATGTGAATGCATGGTGGACCTACAGCCATGCGAGCTGCTCCCTGAGCTCACGTTCCTTCGCTGCCTCCAGGAGCTTCGGCAGCTGGGGCTAGGACGGACATGAGGAGGCGTACGTAGCGCTGATGGTGAGTGGGTGCGTGAGCGACTGCGAATCTCCTGGCCTGTCCGTTGACCTCCGGCGCCGCGTGGTAGAGCATAATGCCACAGTGGCGCCACACTCCGGCGTCGTCGAGCCACGGACCGGTGCAGGGTTGGCCGTGGCGCAACGTCTGTGAGAGGACGGTCGAGCTCGAGGAGGCGATGGTAGCGGTGTAGGGCTGGGCAACGACGACTGCTAGCTGGAAGCTGGAGCATGTGTTTGTGGACGAAGCTTCGCGAAGAGCTAGCTTCAGTGCCCCGGCTGTAATCCCATCGAGGCCACGCTCAGACGCCCGATCAAAATCTGACGGTTGAGAAAAAAGGTGATGACGTGGCCCAATAGAATGGCTGAGCTTGGCTCTGATTTAGTATATAGAAGATATCCTAAACTCACTCTATTTAATGTTTTGTTAGAATGTTGGAGGTGAAGTTTAGTGTTCACCTGAGATGATTTTTTTAAAATGCACATGAGATGATTCACTGCAAGGAATGATGCTTTACATGACGATCACTTTTCGAAAATACGTCACGGTTAACTTGCCATGACGATAGGACAATCCGTCATGTATCTCACGTCATAGATTTGCTGGACCAACTGGAGCCGTCACGGATTGCCATTTCATTTCGTCATGGAATACATGGTCAGCAACAATAGCCAAAGCCTATAGTGACGAACTTTAACGTCATAGAGTTGTTCCACGTCAGCGTTTGCCACGTCATGGAGTTGTTCCATATCAGAATTTGCCACGTCATTTAGTGACATGACAGCTGCCTTGCCACATCATTTGGTGACGTGGCAGCTGCCTTGCCACGTCATCACTAGGCCTACACCAGCCCATTCTAGAGGAGGTCCATTAGTTCTTCGGCCCACTAATTAAGCCCATGTTCTCTGTAGTTTTTTCTCTAATTAGGCCCACATTAATGGGCTAGCCCAAGTGCAATAAAGATTTGGCCCATTATTTAAATTTAAAATTTTCACCAGAAATATTCAAATTTAAGCGAAAAATATTCAAATTCAAATTGACACCACATCCAAATCGTCACAGATTCAATTCCAAAAATTGTCACAGATTCATTCCAAATTGTCACAGGCTGAACATAACATATTCATTCCTAGAAATATTCAAATTCAAATTTAAATTGACACCCCATCCAAATCGTCATAGGCTGAACATAACAGATTTCATTCCAAATCGTCACAGCCTGATCGTCACGACATAACAGATTATATTTCATTCCAAATCGTCACGGCCTGATCATCACAACATAATAGATTACATTGAAAATCAAGTAGCTGCAAACAGATCAGCCTTGCTGCATTGAAAGTCACAGATCACCATTACATGTCAAATCACAGATCAGATCAGCACACCAAATGGCTTAAGTTCAAACAAAATCATTGAAAGTCAAGTAGCTGCAGCACTACTTGCCTAAAGTTCAGACACCACACCGGCCTGACATTGCATAAGTTCACAGACCAATCCATCAAAGTCAATTAACCCAAAAGCACCACTTGCCAAAAAACATCGACCCTCGACGAACCACCAGCCTTGCAGCAGAGCTATCAACCCCAACACAACCTTACCTTGTTGTTGGAATCATGGACATCAGACGCCTAATCAGTGCATCTGTCTCAGCTTGTCTCTTCTCATTCTCCTCATCCTTCCTAGCCCTTGCTGCTTCACCTTCCTTGATCTTCTTCATCATGTCATCTATATGTTGTTGCTGAGTCTTCACAAGCTCCCTAAGATCACTTGATGTCTGCTTCTCCGCCATCAGTTCAGCTTGTAATTCACGCTCAGCATTGTCCTCACTAGCAGATGAGCTTTTTATCCTCGCATTTACCAAAAAGCTATTCTTCTTGTTAGTCTTCTGAACAAGAACCTCAGACATAGCATCAGCCACATCCTTTGGTTCCTCACCATTATTTACAGGAACATTTATCTTGTCCTCCATTTCAACCTAGCAGTGAATGGGATACATAGATAAATGAACATGACATATACAGACCAAATGTATCATTTGATTATGCACTAATTTTGACTTTACTTACAATAGCAGATTGAACAGTAGAAATGAAACCTTTATTTTTGCTGTAGTGTAAGTCTTTAAATATATCCAGTGTATTTGGTGGTTCATTGTGATACTTGCTTTCCTGAAAATGAATTGAAAACAAGGATGGTCAGAGATTAGTTCAACAATTGTAGTCAATATCTAGCTGTCAGTTGACTGCATCATCATCTAAAAATCTTATTCACTGAAAGTAATCAATATCTAAAAATCATAGTCGACTATGCTTACAGCTTGCTACAATATCGACACTCAATAAGGATTATAACATCTCCCACATTTGTGATTCTGATAAGCTATCTGCGCATTGTCATGTAGCATAGTAATTTAATTTTCTAAACACAATAATTTCTCATACATTTAAGGTATAGTAGTGGATATGTCTGATTTCTAAGTATCCATGTTGTTAAAATATTGTCAAATTCAAGCCATGTGCTACATCATATACCTGATAAGGAAAAAGTTCAGTATCAAACATAAACTACATGCAGATAACTACTCTTCACATTTAGCTAAAACCATAGTGGAGTGATAGAGAGCAATGGTTTGTTTTAAAAATCTTTCCCTAAACATAGACAACAGTAATTCATACTTTTATTTCACTGTGCTTGACATTACTTCCAATAACAATAATATCTCTATGCCGTCTCCAATTTACCTAATATTTTTAAGAGGGATGACTATCAAATTATCGTGATGGGGTCCAGAGCTGTTGAAATTGATGGAAAATCAATATTCCACTTTGGCCAAACAAGTCAGGACACAAAAGAAGAAACAACGATCCAAGATGGAGCATTGATGTATATATGTTATCTATGGTAGGCCTCGATCTAAATGGTATTGGTCCTTCCTTAGTGTTAGCATAGTTTTATTTCATTTCATATATTCCTATGGTCCATTGCCTGGTATAAAATTGGATTGAACACGAGCTCTATCAACAATTCTGATCACTAGAGATCTTGCATGATCTAGAAACTTGGAGAATGCTTGCAAACCAAAACACTTATGTATAAGGTTCACATCTTACTGAATGTCAAAACACTATGTCTCTCCAAGCTTACAAGCAAGTTTCTAAAATGTTACCTACGTTACTAAAGGAAACATGTCAGTCTCGCAAATGGCACAGAGTATCCTGGTCATAATTTAGTTCAATTACCACCAAAGCCCAACAGTTTGTTGTTTGTAAAAATGACGATTGAATATGTAGGCCTATGTCAGGGGATTCATACAGATCATATGCAGTATCTACAAACATCAGCAAGATACCATAAGCTCATCAAATTATACAATAGCAGAAAATGATCTCCGCTGAATAATTTGGACGGAGTTAAGGGCCTCAAATCCTAAATTGCAACAACAATGATCCCCATACATAGCATAGCAATATAGTCATCGTGCCGGCGCGACAACGCCGCACCCAGGGTTTTCTAGTCACTTTATGTAAAACTGCAGGATAGCTGTCGCTAGTTCCTAAAACTTTGCAGCCCATATTCTATATTTCATGACTAAGCCAAGTGCAGTTATTTGTACTCACCAAATTTATAAGATACATTTCATAGCTACGAGCACCAGTTGTCTGGTGAAACTGCACTTTGCTTCTGTTCTCTTTGTTTTTCTCACTAGTCAACTACACCAACAAAGTAGTAATGTCAGGCACAAAAGAGATCAACATCAGATTTTGCTCAATGCCATGACTTACCATTTTTTCTCACTTTTCCAGAATTCAACAAGTGTATCCCATTGGACATCAGTCATCGATGACACAGGAGATTTCTTGGGTACCTGATGTAGTGAAAAAGCATCAAAATACTTCTTTTTTAGCTTATGGCGCTGTTGGCGAACAACATTCTTCAGCATAGCCAGACTTACTCTTTTCACATGGGGTGAAGTTTTATCCGTATCAAACTTGGTCTGCAATTAACAATATTATCAGTACTTGATATTGAATAGACAATGTAATGGTTGACAATAAACAGTATAAAGATGAATTTTGAACACTTACACAAACTCTGTCTCTGAAAGCCTTGATGATAGCTGCCGAACTTTCTTTCTTGTATTCCTTCCAGTGTGGAAATATGGGTATATAGTGCTTGACTGCAATGTGGCATTCAGTTGCAAACTTGGCAGTAATCATCACTGAGCTGGGCCTTATCTTCCCTGGTTCAATAACCAAAGGAAGTTTGCCTTTCCTTGAGCGAGTCAGCTTATCAAGTTTTTTCCCAATATTAGGTCCCCTAATCCAATCCTTCTCATCAAATAGTTCTTCTGCAACAGCAATTAATATCATTCAGTACACTTGTATCTTATGTTGGGTATGGGAAGGTTTACATTGTGTAAGGATCATAGCAACACACCTTCATAGGGTGTAGTGTACTCGCAATCCCTTGATTGTGGTTTGATGTATATTGAATGGCTTATTGTGCTTCACCGATTTTGAGATTTTCCCCATTTTGTTCATAGGACTGGCTGGACGCCCCTGGCCAGAAAGGGCCCAGCAGACCCTCAAGAACCTGTGAAAGGAACTAAAGGCCACCAAGCGCAGTGAAGCATGGTTGACTCGACAATTGCACGATTCCCTAGAGGCTGGTGATGTTGCAACCATTGCAAGGGTCACTCTGCTAGACGAAGTGAAACACACAAAGTGTGTCGCTCATCGTGCCTATGCCCACTGCCAGCAGGAGGTCCGCTACGCAACAATCAATAAGATCCGGATGATGTACGCCATCTATGGACTTATGGCAGTGGTCTTCTTCCAGGTGCTTGTTATTATCCACAAGTCCTAATGCTACCTAGATCGTCTTTTGTTCATATGGTCAAGTGCCTGGGTTGTGGTCTTTTGTTCAAATGGTCATGTGTGTCTTAGTTGCTGATGGTTAGTTCCAGTAGTCTAGGTTAGTGGTTCTGGTGGTCACTCAGCTCACTCAGGTTAGTTCCAGGGTAGAACTTAGAACTTGATAGCCACAAGTTGGCTTATTTTGTTTATAGACAAATCAGTTTGTTATAACTGATGTATGCACCACATATGTAAACATGCTAATGGCCTTCATGGCTTTAAGTAATGTGCCTACTTGCACTTCCTGATTGAGTTTTATTGTGGATGATTCAGTTTCTACTTGTCACATGTGCTCACTGGAAAATAGCATGAGTACTAGTGACAACTTGCTTCATTGTTGATATCTCACATCACCAAGGGTTTGATAGTCACTTTATTAATCAAAGTCCTCTTATTAATTCTGCTTGAAAAATTGTTAATGATCACACCAGTTTTTTAGCCCAGGTTCTTATAAATACTTCCCTAATCATAATTTATGGACTGCTAAGAATAACTACACAAAGTCGGCTTTTTGGTCTTCTATTATGCAGATCAAAGAGGTCCCCTGTCCCTTGCGGTGTACATTGCTCCTCCAAGCTGATGCTGTTAGAACTTCGCAATGAAGTCTAGGAATTGAACATGCATCTTACTGCAGAAAAAAGAGATGATGAACTACAGCGACTCGGGTTTGAGAAGCTGGCGCGGTACAAAGAGGAGATTCTATTGGAGAAAATAAAGGAAGTGGATGCAAAGAATGCAGCCTTGCAAGTGTTGGCTGCAAGAAAGACCTTTGCAACACAGCTAGGCAGCATTGTTTTTGTGTTTGCAGTTGGGGTCATCTGTGGTGGGTGCTTGAAGGCTATGGACAGTTGAGACTGATCAATAGCATTATGTAGTTCAATCAATGACAATGTAGTATGTAGTATGTAGGTCTTCTGCCACTAGTTTAGAGACGGATGAAATATGTAGTTATTTTGCCACTAGTTCAGACAATGGCAATGTCCTTGAACTAGTTCTTTTGCAGCTCCAATGACAATGGCAATATCCTCTATTATATAATGTGTAACTTCAATGCCTAGTCCAGGCTATGACAAGTAATCAAATTTGCAAATTGTGTCATATTTAGTTTTCTGTCAATCTTGAAAATTCTTCCACTATTGATAGAAATGTTAGGGAACTATATTGCCCTTTTATGTGTATGTGAACATATTACCCTTAATTACAGAAGGTTAGGGAACTATAGTAATTAATGGGAGGTTTTGTCGTTCTCGATAGAATTTCTACTATGCTTGTAATGCTCAAATCAATAGATGAATAGCTGAGAACTCTGACAAGTAGGAATAAAATCTGCAACACAAAGGTTATTCAATTTAGAGCAACAGGAAGAAGCAGGTTAGCTTGAGCAACATGTGTGATACTATTTCACAGATAAACAATACTCACCCTCACTCTAGAGAATGGTAACTAACATCTGCATCTGGAAAAAAAGTATAGTAAAGCATTCCTACGCTTTCATTTAATAAAGAATAGTAGCAATAAATAAAGACATGTTGTAAGACATAACACATCATAAAAAGGTAATTTGTAATTAATTTAGAGTGAGCAAAGTTGTAGCAAGAGCAAGCTGATACTTGAGAGTTTAGTAATTTCATCTTAGCTCAAGCAACAAGCCTCCTGAAGAAATAGCACTTTACATTTACCTTTTTCATGTACAACTCAACAACATTGCACATGTGAGTGCGTGGTTTGTAGTTGTCAAAGAAGGTTTCCTTCAGTTTCCTGTTGTTCATGAAGTTCAGTGTGTTCTAATAATATGCTGAAGGCATCATAGCAGTCAAGGATTCAAATAAGCCACAGATTCAGTACAACAGAAGTTCCAGCTGCACATTGCACTCAAGTTTTTGTTATTATGGAAAGACATTTTCTATATGAGGTCTTCCTTTGCAGTCAATAAGCAACATATGTACTTCAATAAGCACTGAAATTTAAGTTTTTTGCTAATATGACAAGGCATTTCATAAACTAATGGTAACCCAAAAAATTTTATTGAACCACAAGCCAATCTATTATAAATTCAATTAGCTGAATCTATGGGCAGTTACTGGAAAAACTATCTGCAGTTACTAAAACCTGCACACTTGCAATTGCAGTACCCTCCCTACTCCCCCCCACATAGACAGATTAGAATGGCTATCTCCAAGTGTGAAGAATGTATAGGCAGGCATACAATTAACTTCATGTATTCTCTAATAACATGGACTGGTGGTAGAAGAACACATGATTATTAGCTTACCTAAAAACTGTTGATTCTGCTGCTCAAGTGCTTCTGAACCCACAAACTGAAAACAACAGGCAGGAATTCAAGAAGAAAAGAGGAGCCCAGATCAATGAAAGTCCAAAATCCTAAGACCAAACGAGGATCAGGACATAATATAACATGACACATGGTCAGTTCACTAGTACATGACACCAACTGGGAAAATATTACAGTACAGAATATTACATGCCACACGGTCAGAAGCTACTCATCATCGCTATCTACCTCAACAAGTGCAGCTTCCTCTTCACTCCAGTATTCCATCACTGTGTCATCCTCTTCTTCATTAGACTCTTCAGCTTCACTATTATTAGCATTTAATTGATTTTCCTTATTAAGCAGATCAACCTCAGCAGCATGAACAACAAGGACATCCTCATCATCTCGGTTTAAAGGGATGTCAGATAAAATATCAGATACTTCTGGTCTCCTACCAGTGTCCACAGCACATGTCTGCTCTTGATAGGGTGCAGCAGTGGATACGACACCATCTTTTTCAGCCACATTGTACAAGTGATGATGCTTAAATGTTTGGACAATCCTCCAGTTCTGTCCATACCTATTATCCGGCAAATAGAACACCTGTGTTGCTTGAGTTGCCAAAATAAAATAATCTGTCTTGTACCACAAGTTGCTAATATTGATACTCTTGTAGAACCTATCATCCTTTGCTGAGGTATGCTTACCATCCAATTTGTACCAATCACATCTAAAAACAACCACTGTTCGTTGTGTACCATCAAGTTGGGCACTGTATTGTAACTCAATAATCTCTTTAAGTGTACCATAATAATCAATTGTCTCCTTTTTGTATGCACCTTTACAGGCCAACCTGGAGTTTTGTGTCTTCTTGTTGTTGTCATGCTCGGCGGTGTTGTACCGAACACCATTGACAACACAAGTGGAGTATGACCTTACTCTAATGCAAGGGCCACAAGCTAAGGCAAATAAATCTTCATCTACCCCCCTTCGCTTTTCAAACTCCACATCTGCAAAGAGAATGTGTCAGCGCCTAATTATATTTAACCAAAACATGAAAGAAATAATAGGATACTATACAGAGACTAACATGATCCTTGAACCAATTCGCAAAACCATGCTTAGTCCTTCTGTCAAGATCTACAGCAGCCACCCCTGACAATGGTAATTCATCTTGAAACTTTCTGTAAGGCAAAAAAATTCTGTAAGTGATTAATCTAAAAATAAAAAACAAATGAATGTAGTGTACACAGATAGAGATTTCAGAACATACTTTATGTATATCTCGGCCTGATCACAATTATAGAGAACATACCAAGCCAGCTGATCTATTTCCTCAGAGTACGAAAGATCACATGCACCAATAAGGTTAACACCATGCCCAAAAACATCAACAGTATACAATGATTGATTTGAAAATGTAACATTTCTTGGAAGCCGATTAAACCTTGTCTGCACATCTTCCATATATCTAGAGCAAAATATGAGGGCTTCATCTGCCATATAAGCCTCTGCAATTGAGCCTTCTGGACGTGCCTTGTTCCTAACTGACTTCTTCAGAGTATACAAGCGGCGTTCAATCGGGTACATCCAACCAAATTGCACAGGTCCTCGAAGGATGGCCTCATCAGGTAAATGGATAGCAAGGTGAACCATTACATCAAAAAAAGCAGGGGGAAAGATTTTCTCAAGCTTGCACAATTTGACAGGAATTTTTGTCTTCATTCGTGCCAACAAATCTTTGTTCAGTTTTGGCTATACAATTCCCTGAAAAATTTACCAATCTCAGCAATTGTTTGATAGATATCATCGTCCAACAACCCTCTCAGCCCGCAGGTATAATCCTTTGCGACAGAATGTGACAATCATGAGTTTTTAGGCCTTGCCACTTGATTGCATCACTAGTTAAGCACCTCTACATATTTGAAGCATACCCATCTGGAAACTTAGCATCCATTAAGAAATTAAGAAATTGAGTCTTCTTTGACTTGGACAATGTATATTGAGCTTTAGGCATGTCATAGTCATCTCCATTATGCTGCAATTGCAACTCCTTCTTAATTTTCAGATCAGCAAGATCTAACCTTGCATTGGTTGTCTTTTGACTTCCCTTTTATGTTAAGAATGGTACCGAGCAGGCTTTCACACATATTTTTTCAATGTGCATGACATCAAGATTGTGTTTGAGCTTCAGAGATGGCCAATATGGTAAGTCGCACAAACAAACCCTTCTACCCCAAATTGGCACACGATTCCTAGAATGCTTCCTTTTCTGTCCAACTCTGACATCTTTAACCTTTTCTAGTTCTTCTAGCAGCTCTTCTCTGGTGAAAGTACCTGGCCTTTCACTAGTACCATAGAGAGACTTAAAATCACTGGCCTTGCGCAAACGATCACCTCTTGGAACGAAACAACAATGCCTAATATAACATAGCTTGCTCCTTATGGCATAGGACAGAGGATTTTTGTCACAATGGAGACAAACAAAGTAACCACTTGTGGTACGTCCTGATAGAGTACTCAATGCTGGATAGTCATGAATACACCACAACACTGCAGCATGAAGCTTAAAATCTTTTCCAGTCACAGCATCAAGAGTATCCACACCAGACCATAGCTCAAGTAAATCTTCTACAAGAGGTTGCAAGAAAACATCAAAGGCCTTCCCTGGTGAATGAGGACCAGGAATCAACAAGGACATCATGAAATTAGATTCTTGCATGCATAACCAAGGTGGTAAGTTGTATGGAATCACAAAAACAGGCCACATGCTGTAAGATGAACTCATGTTGCTAAAAGGATTGAAACCATTTGTGGCAAGTCCAAGTCTCAGGTTCCGTGCATCTTCAGCAAAATCAGGCTAGCACTTGTCAAAATCTTCCCATGCCTTTCCATTAGCAGGATGGGTCATTTCCTTCTCATTGTGTTTCCTCTTCAACTTAAGCCACTGTACTTCCTCAGATGATTTCTTGGAAACAAACAACCTTTGTAGCCTAGGGATCAATGGAAAATGCTGCAATACCTTTGCAGGGACCTTCTTGTTCTTAGGATCTTTCCATCTTGATGCTTCACAAACTGGACAATTATCGAGCTCTTTATATGCCTTCCTAAATAGCACACAATTGTTCGGGTACACATGAATTGATATATAACCAAGTCCTATTTCACGGAGCATTTTCTTTGCTTTATCGTATGATTTTGGACAAGTGTTGAACTCTGGAAAAACTTCTGACAATATCTTCAAAAACACAGAAAATGCTGAGTTAGTGATCCTATAGTATGACTTGACATGGAGAAGCTTGATCACAAATGTCAGCCTTAAAAAATTGGTGCAACTAGGATATAGGTCACGCTTAGCCTCTTCAATCAGATGTTTGAAACGTGATGCAGCTTCATTGGATGGGTTTCCATGGTCATGTCCATCATCATTTACATGTTCTGAGCCAACGATGTCCCTTAACATCCCATCCAATCCATCATCATGTACTGGTTCCTCCAAAGAATTATCATTTCCATCCTCAAGTACTGGCTCCTCCAAAACCTGAACATCGCTGCCCTCTCCGTGGTTTATCCACCTTGTATATGTATTGGACAGGCCATAGAGCAACAGGTGCCTCTCCACATCATTTTGGTGCTGATGTTTATGGTTTAAATAACCAATATATGGGCATAGAATTTGTTCATCCTCATTAAACCTCTCTCTGACGAAGCTCATGAAAGATTTCACATCACCAATACGCCGAGGTGTAAATAGCACACCATGCACCCAACGTCTATCCATCTGCAAAAAATTGTAGAAAATACATCTCAGATGCATTAGAACCACTACATGGACTAACAAACTAAACCACTGAATTAAATGTACGAAATGTAAAATCGAAAGAATTAGAAAAAGAACTTTTCAACAGTTCACTAAAGAGTGGATCTAGGCAGGGCGAAGCCATGTTGATGCACCCTGGTGCACAGGCACCAGGCTAAATAAACATTTTACGAGCTATGTTATTGGAAGTGCGTTGCATGAATTTTCTGCAGGGTGAAATTTCAATTTGATCATGCTGCCTACAGCTTGTTGGAATTCTAGGTGCCCATGTGAAGTGATTGTGGGTGATCATTCCATTCCAAGTGCCTCCTGCTGTGTGTTTGACACTGGGGATCTGCATACATTTTTGGAGTAGTACTACATAGCTTTCAGAGCATTTACATGCCATGATCAGTGGAGTAGTGTGCTATTGTTTTCTTCTGAGCTGCTCGGTGGGCCATTTAGCAGGTATATTACCATGTTTGTCTCTACTCCTATGCTGGGTGTTTTGTTGTTGGATTGCAATGCCACTGTGCGTAATGTTCATCCGGAATTTCAGCAAATGACTAAGTTGAGTTCAGTGATCCTGTGGGTTAGGGATCAGCTATGCATCACTGAGGGTGATTTCTTTGCTGCTTGGGATGGTATAGGCTCAATACAATGTTGCTTGTATGGTGAGTTATGCATAACCATCCATCCTTGGTTGTTATCTGTTGGAGAGTGTGAGTTCCATAATATAGCATTGAGGTGTCTTGGGGTTAAGCTTTGGTCTGGGACATCAATGGGTCAACAAGTGAAGCTTTTATTTCTCAGCTGTATAATAATTCCAAAAGCAATGCTGCTCGCTCTGATTCCCTCCTATTCTCTTCTATCCAGTGTCAGGGTGCTAACATTACCAAACTTCAAAACTCTCACTGTATTTTTTTAGAGTTATCAAGGCTCTGAAGATTGCCTAGTTGTGCTACAACTAATCAAGATTCCAGGGTGCAAGGGATAGAGGCAAACTGCACATTATGTTTGCCTACTGAAACCAGTGTATCATTTATTGATCCCAAGGTCTGAAAATTACAGCTAACTTTAAAAGTACTTAGGCCCCAAATTAACTTGCAACACACATGAGGAATATAATTGTATGATCTATCTATCTTATATATAAATCATATAATCTGAAAACATGTATAACTAGCGGGCACCCCCGTGCTTCGCACGGGGCATAAAGCCAGAAATCTAGCATACTATATGTGGAAGGAAAAGATTACTCAAATAGTATGAAAAAAGTTGGAGGTGGATATGGAGACTCATGTTGCCATGGTGCAAAATGATTTCAATGTTTGGCAGAGTTGTTCACCTGGCGAGTGAGGCTTGCCATAAAGTCTATGTTTGTAAAAGACGATTGGATAGAGGTAGAGGAAAGCATACAGACCCCCCGCACAGGCAGACATAGAATGATTGTGTTAGATGGATCATAGATTTGCATGTATCATAAAGTTGATATGGATTTAGTTAAAGAAAATGTTGATGAGAATACCCTTGAAATTTATAGATATATAGTGGTAATTTTATTGAACATGCCTCCAAAATATATAGACAATTATAGACCATAGAATAGAGGTACCTAAAACATCAAAGATTCCCTGAACAGGGGAAGTTTTTAACATGTAAAGCAACCTGCCCTCCTTCTGGAACCAATATAGCATTTACATATTCATTAGAAACTGCAGAAAAGTAGAAGTGAAGCAACACAATAAGGTTTGCAAGTTTAGAAAACAAATGGTGGAACACATTCATTTATTTTCAGATAAAACTAAAAGATTAGTTGTAGTCAGGCGGGTTTCATAAGACACCTACCCTAGACCCTGAACCTTTTTTCACCAAAGACCAAAGAGGTAAAAAAAAGAAGTGTAAAACTGCAGGTGAGCAACAATACTCTAGTTGCACTACCTGTACAGGTGAAGTCCGTGGGGAAGCTAAATGAGTAAGAAATTGCAAAGAACCCAAGCAACTAAAGGATGACACAAAGGGTGAATTTTCTTACGATAAGCATCTGTACACTGTTAAGTATGAACAAACTAATCTAAGTTGGCAATGTCATATAAAAGAACCAAAAATGAACTAACAAAAATGGCTCGAGGGGATGCCACTGGTATAGCTGTGTGATTGAACTGCATGACACAATACCAGGCAAGCAAGTCAATGCTATGCATTTTCAGCCTTCTAGCAGACTATAGAAAATGTAGATGTGTAGAAATCAGAGAGTAGCATGTATGGGAACGATTCTGACAGTAATTTGGATACATCAACATAAGCGACCAATACATATATCGTTTTCACAAATGGCAAACCTGGGATTGACTGTATGTAGTGCCTGGCAGTATGTGATCGCCCATGACTCTTTTTGTATGCTGTGCTAATATGTATATATATGCAGTTCAACTATGTGTGTACAAATGAACAACTGGTGCACTACTTTACACAGACCACATATGTTATGTCAGCACAAAAGGTAATGCCTCAGCCTCTGGATCTAGGGAACAGGGTGTTCTGCATCTGCTCGGCTCACCTTGCATGAAGCCACTGAGGGGCAGGGTTGTTTGCCAGATGGTGCTGTAGAAGGGCCTCCGCCGCCGCCGCCGGTGGCCGCCTCCTTCGCGGGTGGCTGGCTCCTTTGCGCAGGGGCTCTGGGAGGAGGCAACCGCAGGCCGGAGCAGTTGAAGGGGCAGCGTGGCAAGCGTAGGGCGCGAGCTGCGATGGGGATGGGAAGGGGAAGGGGGCAGGGGCGAGCCGGCCGGAGTGGGGGAGGATAGAGGTGGCGCCGGTTGCCGGAATGGCGGGCGAGCGTGCTCTGCTGTGCGACGGCACGGAGCAGCCGAGCGCGAAATAAAGATAGACAACTTCTTCATCTCAATGCTAAAGAATCATATAAAGAAAAAGAATAGATAACATTCAACAACACAGCACTAGTCCAGTGGTTAGGTCCCAGGTTCGATTCTTGGAAACAACAATTTATTTTGCACATCTTAACTTAGACTGACAGGTGGGTCCCACCTTCTCTATTTGCAATCAATAGCCAAACCGACAGATGGGTCCCACCTTTCCTAATTTTTTAATATTATACCTGTCCACGTAGGAGCCACGTGGACGGCCACATCACTACCATGTTGGATGTTGTATCTATGACCAAATTATGTCAATCGTCACAGATTTACAAATGAGTTGCCATACTAATCTATGACGTCCCAACAATGACGAAAACTAAACTAGCCGTCACGGTTTCATCACCCTTGGATTGAGTAGTAGAATTTTATGATGATTTCTGAGAAGGTCACGAAAAAATATCATGTAAAACACCATTCCTTGTAGTGATTTCTAATGGCATGGGGAGCATGGACACCTTTGTCCATAACAAAGCACTGCCACCCTTGGCGCGTGCTCTCTCTCTCATCATCTTTTCCAATCTATTTCCGTTGGGGGGAGGGGACAAGTTTAGAAACTTCAAGGTGGCTAGGGTTAGGGAGTGAGCTCTTCTCCCCTTTTCTAACCTGTGGAATCTCGAGACCGAAGTAGGTCAACACCACGGTGAGCGGTTGGTGGGGCATCAATGGTTGAGGTTTTGGTGGTGGGATTTGTTTAGGGTGGGATTAGGAAAACATCAAGGTATTGGTTAATAACTAGCGGCGGGCAAAGTATAGTAGTGTGGAAGCCACAAAGGATAGAAGCGGTTGAGAGGTGGGAGCAAAAGCATAATGGAAGGCCTCCAAAGATGGAGAAGAAAGTACTATGGGGAAACAATGGAACAAAGACAACGGCTTGAAGAGATGGTAAATGGTGAAATTCAAACATGTTGTGATGTTTGACACCATGAATTCAAACTATTTTTAGCTCATTCCGTTTGTCTCAAGCATCATATATGGAAGTAACTATTAGTTATGCACAACAAGACAAAACAAATGTGAAGAGTTATAATTACTACTCCTTCCATTCCAAATTATATATAGTCTATTTAGCTTTATCCTAAGTCAAACTCCTCTCACTTTAATCAAATTTATAGATAAATGTTACAACACCTGCAATATAAATTTAATCTAATTAAAGTCTTGATGAAATATGTCTTGATAAGTGCATTTGTTTGAACTTATAGATGGTAATTTTTTTTTGAAAAAATTGGTCAAAATGGGAGAAGTTGTTAGGACAAAAGCAAAGTAGACAATAATTTGGAACTAAGGCAGTAGAACATAACCATCGTAGCCATCAGATCGATGTAAAAAATACTTTAATTGGTTTTTTGTGACCGAACAAATACTTTAATTGGTGATCACCTAATCGATACACAGTTCGTCTTTGAATTGCTACGTACTTCTGCGTAATTAATTGTGCATGCTCATATGACTTTGATTTTTAAATTTGTCATGACTATAGATCCTTGTTCGTCATTATATATCATTCTAAAAAGTTGTGTATAAACTAAGCGAGGTCAAACATAATCGAGAACACGATCGAACTACGTATGTATGAAAATAAGGGAGACCAGCCGCTGAAAAGGAGGATATGTAGACAACGAGGCCTAAAGTAGGAGAAGACATAGCAGTCCTAAAGTAGATGAAGACATAGCCGACACGTTAACGAACCGGTCGAGATGCTGACCAAGAAAATGCATGTATGGTATGATTAGTTCTCTTCTTTTTTTGCATCGAGATCCGAGATTAATTAGTTACATCGCATGTATGTAAATCAAGCGATCGACACGGTAACCTAGCTATTCGATGTTTTTTTTAGCATCAACCTAGCTATTCGACGTTGATAGGGTGTAATCGCACACGTGTAGGGCGTGCCCATTCTCACTATAAGGGCGTCCCAATAACTAGCTATTTGGTTAGCTAGATATGACGTGGCAAGCAAAAAGTGAGAGTAGTCACTAGCTACGAGCAAATAGCTTATCTATTTCACGTACTCCAAGATCACGGAGAGGAGCATGTGGGTCCAACAGTGTTAAATAGTCATATTTCTTTTCTCTCACCTTCACATTAGCTAACTACGTAGATAGTACTAGCTATTACCATTACAGATGCCCTAATCACTTGCTTGTAATCGTGTCAGAGATAAGAAGAACGATCTTTTCCTTGGACATGAACTCGATCTATCTGGACTCGTCTTCAAGCTTTCTTTTTTCTTTTTCTTTTTTATTTTTGGGAATAAGAGTCGTCTTCAAGCTAGCTTGGTAGCTCATGATTTGTATATATATAAGTGTGTTGCAGCAGTCAGGCTGCGTACTCGTATATGGTGGGTAGTAAAAGAATACAACAATGATTAAGACCGGGACTTGGTCGATGAGTTGAAAACTTTGTTTAAAAAGAAAAAGATGAGTTGAAAACCTTGGGAGACACTGCCTATATATAGAGATAGGTGCACCTCTTAATTGGCCACATCAACTAACTCGCACACAAGCTAAGCTAAGCATCCTCATCAGCGAGATATAGTACTACTAGGTAGCTAATATAAGCTGTGTACAAGCTAGCACTCATTCGATGATGGGGTACGAGGTGGGCATGAAGGTTCTTGTCCTCAGCCTCGTGGTCGGCGCCGTGGCCGCCATCCGTCCGAGCAAGCTGCTGCCGGCGGTGCCGGCGGTGTACGTGTTCGGGGACTCTACGCTGGACGTCGGCAACAACAACTACCTGCCGGGGAAGGACGTCCCCAGGGCCAACAAGCCCTACTACGGCATCGACTTGCCAGGCTCCGGCAGGCCCACCGGAAGGTTCAGCAACGGCTACAACACCGCCGACTTCGTCGGTAAGCAAGAACAAGAAATGATGCTTTTGGGAAGTTTACATTTATCTTGTCTGATGAAGCTAGATCATTAATCATTGGTGCTTATACATATAATTATGATGCATGCATGTATGCCTACTCATATGTATATATATGTACTACGCGCAGCAAAAGCTCTGGGATTCAAGAAGAGCCCTCTTGCTTATCTGGAGCTGAAAGCGCAGAATAAGCTAATCCCGAGCGCGATCACAAGAGGAGTAAGCTATGCCTCAGCAGGAGCTGGGATTCTCGACTCCACCGTAAGTGAAACTGACGATTCCAGCTCTTCTTCGATCCATAATATATATCATAGATAGATCTACCGCATGATCTTGATTACTGAAAAAGTAAGCGTCAATTATTGTCTATTCTTTCTGTTATACTGTATCTATATAATATATAAAGAACCTCAGCGTTCAGCCTCTACGCGCGCCGTCGGTGGAATTGTTCTCGTGAATGACGAAGTCAAAAGATAAAACTAGGGCAGCATGGCCACCAGCTGGTTAGGTGACAAAACTAGCTGGTTAGGTGAAGAATGTAACCAGCAGCAGACTACGATTATCATATCTATGTATATACACGCGATGAGTGCATAATGAGAGCATATATATACTACAGGTCTATAAGTACTAACTACTCCGGTGACGTCGCTGTGCAAGTGATCTGCGTACGTGTAATTAATGACATATAATACAATAATACTAACTGATCCCGTAATCCGCTAACCACCTTGTGTACATGTAATATACAACATATACATTTATATAATTAATTTCAATACAGTAATTAATATAATATGATTTGCATCCAATCCATGCATGCGTGCAGAACGCGGGAAACAACATCCCGCTGTCGCAGCAGGTGCGGCTGTTCGAGTCGACCAAGGTCGAGATGGAGGCCAAGGTGGGCCCCCGCGCGGTGAGCAAGCTGCTCTCCAAGTCCTTCTTCCTCGTCGGCGCCGGCAGCAACGACTTCTTCGCCTTCGCGACGGCGCAGGCCAAGCAGAACAGGACGGCTACGCAGAGCGACGTCACGGCCTTCTACGGCAGCCTCCTCTCCAACTACTCCGCCACCATCACGGTATATATGACAACGACCAATCCTCCTCGAATTTTTTTTTATTTTTAGCCCAAATTTGAAACAAATTTTAAATTTAACCCGGGTTTGAATTTTTTTTAAAATCTAACCCATTTGGCCCCACCACCATGCATGGCGGGGCAAATGCACTGAACCCCGCCATGCATGGTGGCGGGGTGCAGGTCCCACGTGGCGGGGGACGTGGCAAAGCCACCCGGGCGTACCCCGCCATGATGAGTGGCGGGATATGCCAAACCCGCCACCCATCATGGCGGGTTACACCCCGCCACCCATCATGGCGGGGCACGGCCTAAATAAAAGCCGCGCCCCGCCACGCCCGCTCGGCCGACGCCCCGCCCTTAGACCACCCGCTGCCGCGCCGCTGCCGTCGCCCGCGCCCCCACCGACGCCTCACCGCCGCCGGAGCCGCCACCGACGCCCCGAGCGCCGCCACCGTCGCCCGGAGCCTCTCCCCCGCGCCCCGGCCGGCCCGGCCACGCCCCGCCGCGCCGCCGCTCCCCGCAGTGCCCCCGCCGCTGCGCCGTCGCGCCGCCGCTGTCGCGGCTGCCGCGCTGCCGCAGCCGTCGTCCGCGCCGCCGCGCCGTCCCCCGTGCCCCCGCCGCCGCGGCCCCGCCGGCGCGTCCCCGGTCACCGCTTTAGTGTCCTATTCTCCGTGTACCTAGCACGAGCCACATCTGCTTGCCAGCTGCCGGTGCATCCAATCTCTGCAAGTACAAAATGCAAACAATTAACACGATCTTTGCAATGACTTTATTGACAGTCAAACAAAGAAGATTGAGTTTCTAAAAACGCAATGACTCACTCGCACATAATGAGTCAATAGTATCGTTCAAGCCTTGCATCTCTACTCTCGCAGCCTCCTCTGCAGCCTTCCTTGCATCCTCTTCAGCCTTCCGTGCCTGGTACTCCTCTACATCCTTGTTCTTCTTCTCGTACCACTTCTTCTACGCAATACTCTCCGGGTTACGAACACGCAGGTCTTGGGTCCGTCGTAGCATTTTCTTCTTATGGTTCTTAACGAAATCAGTGACGTAGTTTGCAGGATATCCTCTCATCTTGCGAAGTGCTACCATTGTCTTATACTCATCCTTGAACTTAAACACATCATCATATGATTCCCATTTTATTTTTGAGTGCTCTGTTGCAACAAATAGATGAATACAAAGTTAGCGTACCAAAGCAAACAAAATAAAACATTAGCACTAAGTGTCAACAGTCTAGCAAACCTCGTCATAATCGATCATGTGGCCACAGAAGTGGTCAATCCCAAGGCCTGAAGGGACAAGGCCGTAGCTAGCTTCAACACCACATTTGCACATCACAGGAGGCGCAATAGACCTCCTCTTCTTCTTCCAGTCTGGCACCTCCTCATTCTTCTCCGGCTCCGGCCAATGGCTCTTTGGACCATATACCCATTCCTTGAAACGGCACTTTGAAAAATCATGATCCTACAAAATCAAAACAGTAAAACACACATATAGGACATGACATTTCAAGGTTCACTCACACCTTACCTCACGTCGTAGAGGACAAATAAACTCTTGTTCATTGCGTGGGTTTATCACGGCTTGCTCTCCGCAATGGCACTTTGGAGGATCCTCGAGCCGCCGTGCCGATGCTACGGCCTTCTCTTCCTCCGTCATAGGAGGAGGGTTAGGAGGGGGCGGAACCCAGCGAGTAAACACCTCACGCTTGCAATGATCAACGCCGGGGTAGAAAAGGAGAATCCTTGGGTCAAACTTGTCCGGACCGTCGATCCATTGGAAGAAAAAGCACCGGAAGTATGGCTACAAAAAAGTTTGAATTATCTCATCGCGAATACAACATCAGAAACCAATAAGAAAAACAAAGGGCACAATTACTTACGCTACAACTATAACATGTGTAGAAGCAACGAGCCGCAGTATCTGGATGTCTCGACTGGCTCACGTGCGCCGGATGACCACAGTCACAGTTAGGGAAAGGTTCCTCGGGAGGAACGGGCGCATCCTTGCAAGACATGTCGGGGTACATCTCTCTAGGACGACCCTTTTTCCTCCAAATCGACTCACGATACGAGTCCTCCATCTAATAACACGAAATGATTTCAACACAAAACACATATCACTTATATAATGTACAATATCAATACGATAAAAACTAATATAACTTTACTAACTACATTAACCAAACATACTACAACGATGGACGCAGAGAAGGGGTGGCCGGAACAAGGTCCGACGATGGGCCGGTAGCCGACGGGGAGGGGCCCTAGGAGGGAGGGGTGCCGGAGAAAGGCGCTGAGGGGAGGGGAGGGGAGCTCGGTCCTGGGGCGGAGAGGGGCGCTGAGGGAAATGGAATAGATGAATGGCCAAAAACAAGAAGTGCCCGGGCTTTTAAATGGGCGGGGTTGTACCCCGCCATGATGCGTGGCGGGTTAGGGGTACCCCGCCATGCATCATGGCGGGGTACTCCTTTCCACGCTGGCCTGCAGCGTGCCACGTGGGACCTGCACCCCGCCACCATGCATGGCGGGGTTCAATGCATTTGCCCCGCCATGCATGGTGGCAGGGCCAAACGGGTTAGATTTAAAAAAATTCAAACCCGGGTTAAATTTAAAATTTGTTTCAAATTTGGGCTAAAAATAAAAAATTCCCCTCTTGTAGAGTTGTATATGACCTCTGGCATGTTCTACATTGCTTTATTGTTGAATAGACTATGCCCCGGACCTGTCAATATGTAGGTCATTTGCTGGAAAGCTACCTATACCTAGCTGACACAATAATATTTACTAGGTTAATTATATGAATGTATGTTGTAGTATCTTGTTTGTTACTTGCCATGACAAGTTGAACATGTCTTTCAAACCAAAAAATTAACAAGTTGAATAGTATCTCCTACAACTAAAAAGAAAGAAAGGAAGACAATTGTTTCGTGCGACATAGGGTTGGTGTAACCTCGAGGCTCTCCCCCTGCGATCCCTCTCCCCACACTGCCAACAAGGAAACGGAAAACTCAAAAGGAAACGGAAACCTCGGTCTCCATCTGCGCACTCCATGCGTTCAAAAATAAAAAACCTTCCCAAAATCCTCCGCGCAATCTCCTCCAATCCCGTAGTACTGAGCCGTCGGACCGCCTGCCCAAGTGCCAAATCGCCCAAAATCCTCCGCGCTCCGCTCCCTCCTCCTCCGCAGCCACCGCCCCGGAAGCCTGCAATCCCTGCGCCCCCTACGACCGTGACCACGAAGCCGCCGGACGACCTTGACAGGCCGCTGCCGCCCGCCCTGCGCCGCTGCGCGGCCTCACGGTGGAGGAGCTCGTGACGGCGGTGTGGCCATGGAGGACGAGGAGCCCGTAGACTCGCCGACCACCGCCATCGTGGACCGTGCGTTGCCCCACCCGGCCACCCCGTGCGTTCCACTTGTGGCCTGCCCTGCCTCCCTCCTTTGGATCTGCATCGGAGGGGGAGTTGCAGTCCCAGTCCCACCTCGATGCACAGGACTCGACGCAAGGGTTAGCTCCGCTGCTGCGGCCTCAGCGTGCGGGCGGCCCAGGGGCGTGCCGTCGCCTGGAGACACGGTGGCCAAAGGGGCGGGTGCCGCCATGGCCTCAACGTGTGACGGATGATGGCTGGCACCGTCACTGCCTGGAGTCCGAGATTTGGAACAGCCCACATTGATCCAGCAGTTGCGACTCTCGACTCTAGGTACGATTCGATTTGCCCGTCTCTTCCCCATTCTCATTGGTTTTTGGTTTTGATCCGTTGTGATTGCGGTTTTGATGGTGATTTGTTTGTGTTGTTCTGAGAACCATAACACAACAGGTTGTGTTGTTGCCGTGCTTCATAGACGTCGGCTAGAAATGGCAGCGACAGTGATCGGAATGGCAAAAAAGAGGACAAGAGCATTCAGCGCTGGCCAAGAAAGGCATGTTCAGGTACGTGGACCGCCTCCTCCACGAATCCATCCGAGCCTTGCGTTACTTTAGCAAATCTGACAACACCACATGCCTAGGTCAGTGCTTGCATCTTCCGATCCATCTAGCACCAACCAGTATGGGAGTTAACTTGCCCTTCCAAATCAAGAAGGCCTTTTTCATATGTCACATCTTTTTGGATGAATTGCTTGATATGCTTTGCCCTGCTACAGGTTGCCAGGCTTTCCTTGCAATAGATAAAAGAGCTATTCTCTGCACATAATTAGTGAATGAATCCTACCTATATATATTAAATGGGAACTTTGCAGATGCATGGATGAATTATCTGCATTTTCAGTAGTTTAGCATTAGCAGTTAGAACTAAACAATGACAAACTGAGAAAATTTAGGTGTTAGGTGTATATTTGTAGAGCTATGGCAGGACTCTGATATCATGTGTTTTGAAAAGGCATTAGAAAACCATGATGCATATGAACAATTTATAGTGGTGGTCACTGAGAAGTAGGATATTGCAATGCTTTCCTGTCATGCTCATGCCAAACTATCATGCCTTAGTAGAGGTTCTAAAATGTGTCAAACTGTATGCTCTTATCTACTTGTTAAAGTTATGTAGATTAGAAAAGATTCTTAGAAAATGGTGTCCTCAAATTGCAGTTGTTGTTTTAGCAAGGTCGGTTTCTCTTACTATATGGTCAAAAAATGATGAAAAAAGTTGTGTTAATTATGATGTGTTTTCTTTGGTGTGCCCACAATACAGTGTGAATCAATTTTGTACTCTGCAGGAGGTAAAACATTGCATGGTATGGGATCCAAATTGGGAGTAGGGGATATCGGCAAATGGTTCCTCATATCCCTCCAAGCTAGCCATCCCTGCCCGCGACGACCCAGGCAAGGACTTTACCGGCATCTCCCTGCCACTACTCCAGGCCATCGTCAAAGCCATCAAGTTTTTGGTACGCTAATCAACTACAACTTTAAATCGTTGTGACAATTTAATTCGAAATGGCCTGCAATTGCATTGTGATTTCAAGTTCCCGGTCGCGGCATGGAGGAGCCTGCTGGATTATCCTCAAGGACTCAATGCATTGTGATTTCAATTTGCTTGGTTTGATTTCCATTTTGGATGAATGTTCATACGTGTCTAATTGGTTGTTGCAATCATCACCTGTTGCCTTTATGTCTCTTTTGAAAATCCAGGAGCCGAAGATCACACATGTACCTATTGTGTCTGTATCATTTTTGGGAGGGACAAAAGGGTGCACATAAGGTTCTTCAGGTGAATATTCAGAATTTTTTTCTCTTGTTGAACGTTAGACTCTGAGGGTCTTAGTGTTAAAGTTGGTAGCATATTTGAATCTACAATTGCAAGGTGTTGCTGAGTGCTTGCAAAGCACAATATCTTGTATTTCAGTAGTTATAAATGAAATTTGGATGCACCATATGTTACTTTGAACTTTCATAATTTAGTGTTGTAGGATAATCTATCTTGCTAGGTTTATCTGTCATTACTTCAATATGCGGATCTTTGATGGTTCAACTCAAATGATTGTATTTGTTGAAGTTCAGAAAAATTACAGGCTGGAGCCTATCCTATGTTGCATGATTGCAAGTAAGAATAGGTCTGTCTTGTGCTTTACCAGGACACATGACTGATCCTATGTTGGTGTAACTGAATAAAGTGAATTGGTAATAGTTTCATTATGCAAACCTACTCGATCCATGGAAGGGCAATCATCTATGACTTCAGGTGTAGTGATTTAGAATCTGAATCAACGGACATCCTTTGGAGAATTATTTAAAATAGTCTGACCTTTTGTAGGTAAATTATGCAAATTCAAGCAAACCAGAGAAAAATTGAGCTGATGCATCCATTGGCAAAGGTAGACTTCCTAATGCTTTGTTATCTTTTTAAAATAAGAGATTGTTGAAAAGCCTGTAAGCTATTACCATAGAGAGTGTTTTCATGTGCTATGTGACTCCAAATATTAATGTGTAGCTGTCTCTTTTTTTTAGATAAGCAGTGAACAATAGACAATTGAGGCCCTGTTTCATTTATAATCAGTTTTCAATGCCATATGGGTGGTTGGGGTGGTATCCAAAATATTTTAACTGCTCCATGGAAATTAAACAAAATCGATGATTTCACTTCTTCATTTTACTATGGAATAAATTTATCTTTCTGAAACAGTGATTTTGTTCAGTATAAAGAGAGAATGATCGGTGCTAACTGATATGCTGATTTTTTTGGCTTATCTAAAAAGAGTCAGAGTATTCAACTCAAAATAAGATAGACTTAAACAACATAGAACCATGTGATTCTCTAATATATAAAAAGAGATGTGTGTCAGTTGTATCATTTGTATCATTTGTACTATTGCAGGTATCTTAGGACCATTCGGTGGTGTTTTTTGATCCATGCTTATGATTTTTTTGCTTAAAAATATGACTTTTTGTGCTCGTAGCGATGCACAGGCCAATACATATATTACAGTAACTCTATTTCACAGATTGGAGAAGAAAAGTGAAGGGGAGCAATTTGGTCAAAAACAAAAGTGAAAAATTATAGATTGAAGGAGAACAATAACTGGTTGATCATTTTCTGACATAGATCATCATACAATGCTTTAGTCCCTGCCTCCCTGGATAAAAAAGGCATATAGGTAACTCTGTTTCATCTTACAATTGATGCAAAAGTTAAAGCTTAATTGCCAGTGACATGTGAATCTTGTGACGCTAAGCATGACCCAACTTCTAAATCTCAGACTTGCCTCGTCTGAAATACTATAATGTGTACACTGGATTATATGTTTTTAGAACATAACTGTTGTATTTGTGTATGCTCACTACCCCAACGCTCTAAATTATAATAACCAAATGGGCAAAGAGACACCCAACTTTATCTGTCCTATATGTTGCATGCAGAATAAGGCAATTAATATGATACTGATGTGTGTTATCATCAAACTAGCCATTTGTCGTTTGTTTTTCTCTTAAATTAAATATACATGTGTTTTAATTTTCATAATCAATGGTTTTTTTCGTACAGATATTGATAAATAATTTATTTGAATTTTTGGTTAAGTTGTTGAGCCTGTTTAATATTTTTTTTACAATTTTTTTTGTTGAGAGAGTTTGATGCATAGATAACAGTTTATCGGAATATGACATTTTTTCTTTTTATCCCAGAACTACAAGACCATTTTGAAAGGTTGAACAGGATCTGGAAGTTCTGAAGCTATATTGTTACATTGAAGTTCTGATGAACAGACGATTGAAAACAATTTAGTCAAATTGCATACTAGGGATCTTTTGTTGCTACAACAGTGTACCAGTACAATTAAAAGTAAAAAGGCCACATCTGAACCTATGAGTAAAGTACTTTGACAATTTGAAGAAAGACAACTATCTGTGTCATAGCAGTAGTAGGGATTTATTTCCAATGATGTGTTGTTGTCCTGTGGAAGAGAAGACAAATCAAACATGATCTTACATGTGGACACGTGGTTCCTATTTTGCTAAAGTGGTGTCTCGGCCTTGTAGCAGGCAAGTAGTACAGGACTTGTGACATTTATAGATATATACATTAGATATTTACATGTGGTGATAATTGAACTGAAGTGAGAAATAACAATATTGAAGAAATGCTGAGATTGTAGATTGTAGTTCAGTTGGAAATCTAGAATCTATGTGCTGCCTTTTAGTTATTTTATGGTGAATCTTGCTATAGTCATCGTCGCTTGTAATAATAATACCTATAATTTAACTATTTCTATATATTGCTGATGGTGAATCTTACCACACAAACTCGAGTGAATACCTTATCCTATAGTATATGTTTGTATATGATAGTCCTAAAGCCACACAATTTATACGGTGAATATAACATACTTTGTTTTAAGGTTTTGTAAGAGATTTTTCAAGAGATTAAGTATTAGCCATGTGACAAGGACTAATATTTACATATATACTCGAATTTGTGTACAGGATAGTAGGGAGATGTGGTAGAACTTATTCGTGGATTTATAGGCGCATGAAAGAAATGGATATCGGAGATTCTTTCTGCCGATATAAAATATTATTTTAGCCGCATCACGGAAATGTTTATATAGTAAAGTTATAAGCCTGCGATGTCGCGCTCTCCGTGACTATGTTAATTTTACGAACTTTGCTTTTTGAATTAAATGTCACTTTAACGTCGGTATTTAATTTCACAGTACTATTATCTTATCATGTGATCCATGTGTTTTTAGTATAAAAGTTTAGCTGTCCCGTAGCAACGCACGGGCACACTACCTGCTTAATCTCGGGAGACGTATTAAACACGTATTGAACAGTATAACATATATAATACAAGTGTGTCTTTGTCAGAAAGCAGACGCGTATATAGCCTACCCAAGGTGACACTGCATGCCATATATGCATCAGACATGCAGTTCATTTGGTGGACTGAGATATCCAGAATATAGATATTGATGATGCAATAATTATGTATATACTCGTTGACCTTGCATGCTAGCCGCCATCTATTTGTAAATCATACAACCTATAAATACATGCACATACGTATACATCTCTTGCTTCAAAAAGCCATAAAAAACAAGCTATATATACCTACGCACATACCTAATGGACGTAGGTATACACATAATATACATTTCAGGAGCTGTACAAGCTGGGCGCGAGGAAGATTGGCATCATCAACGTGGGCCCAGTCGGCTGCGTGCCCCGTGTGCGCGTGCTCAACGCCAGCGGCGCGTGCGCGGACGGCCTGAACCAGCTCGCCGCCGGCTTCGACGCCGCCCTCAAGTCCGCCATGGCCGCCATCGCCCCGAAGCTGCCGGGGCTCGCCTACTCCATCGCCGACAGCTTCGGCCTGACGCAGGCGACCTTCGCCAACCCGTTGGCGCTAGGGTTCGTGAGCTCTGACAGCGCCTGCTGCGGGAGCGGGCGGCTGGGTGCGCAGGGCGACTGCACGCCCACGGCCCTGCCCCAGCCGTGACAGCTACATCTTCTGGGACTCCGTGCACCCGTCGCAGCGGGCCGCCGTGTTGAGCGCCCAGGCGTACTTTGATGGCCCGGCCCAGTACACCTCGCCCATAAGCTTCAAACAGCTGGCCAACATGATGAATTGATTGTTAGTTAATCATTCCGAGGCCCCTCGATCGGCCAGTGATTTCTCTTTTTTAAAAAAGAAAAAGGGAAATATTGTATGTGCTCACCTTATTTATGGTATTTTGCTGATGTGGCAACATATATTTATTGAAGAAAGAGGGAGAAAAAACAAGACTCCAAGTATTGTATGTCACCTTGGTGAAACTCCATTGAGACTGGCCTTAGACTCTAATATTCAAGGTAATAAATAGCTTTAGACTCTATGATAGAGTCTGCATTGTGAGTGCTCTTATGTATTTCTTCCGTGCCTGCGTGCGTGCTTCATTTGTTTATTCTTATGATAATGTGACCCATAGCAATAATAGCAACTCAAAGTAAATGAAACAACATTTACATTCCACAATGAGTGCATCTATTTCTTCAGAGGTGATCACTGAACTTGTCATATATTCAGATTTTTCAAACTCTCAAAATAGTTTTTTTAGTTTCATAATGTTTTCTTTTAATGTCATCCAAGTCCCAAAAGTCTCCAAATTCCCTTTCAAGTCCCTTTATTTGTCCTAGTATATTATTTGCTAGGTCCCTTAATTTGACATAGAGTGTCGTTTGGGGTCCAAATGGTTCCCTTTCCCTACCTGCTCTCTACCCTGATGTCGCATGCCAGGATAGATCCGTGCATCCTAGTGGGGTAGGGCCATATATAGATCAGCCTCTGTCGCTCCATCTCCATACTCCTTACCCCACACCAGTCCATGATCTCCACTCTATCTTGCATTATATGCCTTCACCATGTCAGTGAGGCACCCCTGGTTAGATTCGTTGTGGGCTAGTTAGCCTAGCCCGCTCTCTCTACCAGGCTATCTAAACAAGATTCTTACTTTATTTTTTTTAGTAGTGGAGCAAAAAAAAGTTCACTCCAACAAGTTACCTACTAAGGGCCCTACTTTTATTGGCCCTCTACTTTTTTCCTCCCACTGCTCATTCCTGGCCAACACATGGGGACCTAAAAATTCGTTGGACCGTCCCCTCCATCCCCCCACACACACCCCACCGCGCGCACCCGTGCCTAGCATGCGCTCTCTTCCTCCCTCGGTTGCACGCTCCGCCACCGTTACATGTCTCACTTGTTGTCATTCACATCCCCGGCCACCACATCTGGCCACACCGAGGGCAAGTCGTGCGTCCACACGGCCACTGCAGGACAACACGGGCACGACAAGGCTGTCGCCGCTGAGCCCTTCTCCATCGCCACCAGTGATGACCGCTGGCTGATGAGGACAGATACAGCCTCCACAACGGCCACCGCGACTCTACGACCATCACCGACTATAAGAAATCTGGGCTTCTGTGACGATTTTTTAGATTATGATGCACTTTCTATAACAATAGTAATATGTCACAAAAGGGGTACAATGACAAGAAAAATGTCGTAATTGTCACAATCAGTTTGTCATAGATGCTATGACAAACTGATTAATTACGGCATTTTTCTTGTCATTGTACCCCTTCTGTGACATATGACTGTTGTCATAGAAGGTGCGTCATAATCTAGAAAATTGTCACAGAAGCCCAGATTTCTTGTATTGATGCTCTTATGAAGTCAAAGACATTAAGATCTAGGCCGTACTTCCATGTGCTTGACTAAAAGCTGGATACGAGAAAATAGCCGGGTAGAAATTACGTTTCCATGCATTTTTGTGTTTTGTATATAACTTTGATCTCTCTCCTCCTACTGTATACTAATAAATTTGTGGACTAAAACTCTTGCCGTCATTTTCAGGGGAGGTGCAGCTGCAGAGTCAATGGCATGATGGCTATGCTGAATTGCTGATGATATTCCTCTTACTAGGCATCATATCAGCGAACGGATCATCTCCTAAGCATTCTGTAATTCAATCAACTAGCGGACTGCAGCCTGCAGACTACCAACGACCACGACCATGTGGCGCCACCAAGCCATCAACGGTGGTGTTGGTGCCGCCGCCGTTACACTTGCGATGGCGACGACGATATCCATCCAACTGGCGGCGCTCGCCGCCGCCGCCGCCATCCGGCCGACGACCACGGCCGTGCCGGCGGTGTATGTGTTCGGGGACTCGCTCCTGGACGTGGGCAACAACAACTACCTGCCGGGGGCGGACGTCCCCCGGGCCAACATGCCCTACTACGGCGTCGACTTCCCCGGCGGCGCCAGACCCACCGGAAGGTTCAGCAACGGCTACAACGTCGCCGACTTGGTTGGTATGTACTCTCTCTCCCTCTCGATCGACGGCGCGCTGGAGTTGTTTGTTTCTGGCTGTATGTGCTTCGTGGTATGCGCGACGACTGGCTAGCACGGAGGAGCTCGAGCTGACGCCTGACGGACATGAATGGGTGCAGCGAAGGCTATGGGGTTCAAGAGGAGCCCGCCGGCGTACCTGTCGCTCTCGCGGCGCTCCGGCCGACCGCATCGTCTCGTCGCCAGGGGCATCGGCGGAGTGAACTATGCTTCTGGAGGAGCTGGGATTCTCGACTCCACTGTAAGTTATCATTCAGCTTTATTTCAGCATATATAATGTGTCGCTGCAGAGGAAAAAATCTGTTAATTTCTATGAATCTTTCGTACGTTAACTGTGCAGCCGATCGAGTAGTAGCTGCTAGCAGCCACAAAGTTCAGATCACACACAAATCTGTAAAATAAAAGCGAAATTAGTTACATGAGTTATCTTTCGGCATGATGAGAGTGATTTCGTCGACGCATATAGTTGCATACTTGCATCCGCGAGCAAGGTCAGACTTCAGAGATCATATCTTTCGGGTCAAACTTAACCAACTCATGCTTCATGCATGTCCAAGGAACCGATGGAGACAGACAGACAGAGATATATCTCAACGCTGACTTTGAGCACATGTGACTTTGACTGACAGCATGCTAGCCGTACAATTTGCTCGGACCGCCGCCTTGTTCAGTTCCCCAATTCTCTCCCCAAATTCCACTATGCAAAAAGAAGATTCCCCGTCACATCAAAATATCGGCAAATGCATGGAATACTAAATGTTGATGAAATCAAAAACTAATTGCACAGTTTTGTTGTACTTTGCGAGACGAACATTTTAAGCCTAGTTAGTCAAAATTTGGATAATTTTTACCAAATACAAACGAAATGCTACAGGAATTCTGATACAGTGTTTTTCTCCCCAATTCACCAATCTAAACAAGGCCCTAGTTGTAATTTGTACTCCCTCCGTCCCTAAATACTCGTCGCTTTACGCTTCCCGAGAAACAACTTTAATTAAATATATATTAAAAAATATTAATATTTATAGTACATAATTAGTATCATTGGATAGATCTTTGAGTCTAGTTTTTTAATAAATTTATTTGGAGATAAAAATGTTGCACGCATTTTCTACAAATCGAGTCAAACTTGTTGGCACGAAAACCGGAAACGACCTCTAAAAAGGGACAGAGGGAGTACTGTATTTGCAAATATAGTTCGCCGGGAAGAACATCCCGTTGTCAAAGCAAGTGCGCAACTTCGATGCGACCAAGGCTCAGATGGTACTAAAACTGGGCGCCACCACGGCGAAGCACCTGCTCTCCAAATCGCTCTTCCTCATCGCCATCGGCACCAACGACATGGCCGCGTTCGCCACATCATTAGCAAACAATGGCCAGATGCAGAGCCACGCCGTCGTCGCCGCCTTCTACTCCGACCTCATCTCCAACTACTCAGCCACCATCACAGTAAAACTCAAATTCCAGACTTATTATATTTCTATACATGACATTTATTAAAACAACATATATATGACTGATAACAATTTAGTTTCGTTATAAAAGGGCAATAAAAATTTATAAATTCACGCAGGGGTTGTACGGGATGGGTGCGAGGAAGTTTGCCGTGATCAACGTGGGCCGGATCGGGTGCGCGCCAATAGAGCGCCTGCAGAGCCCGACGGGCGCGTGCGACGACGGCGCCGACGCGCTCGCCGCCGGCTTCGACGATGCGCTCAGGTCTCTTCTGTCCAGCCTCGCCGCCGGTGACCACCGCCTGGACGGCCTGACCTACTCCCTCGGCGACCTGTACGGCCTGATGCAGGCGATCATAGCCGACCCGCTGGCGGCAGGGTTTGCCGACGTGGACAGCGCGTGCTGCGGCGGCGGGCGGCTGGGGGCGCAGAGCGTCTGCGGACAGCCCAACTCGACGCTGTGCGGCGACCGGCGGCGCCACCTCTTCTGGGACTACGGCCATCCCACGCAGCGCGGGACGGAGCTCATCGTGTCGGCGTTCTACGATGGTCCCGAGCAGTTCACCGCGCCGGTCAACTTCGAGCAGCTCGTCCGGGCATGAGCGCGTTGGCAGCAGCAAACACACGAGCGTGATTATTGGTAATTTAGTATGAGTACTTTGTTCATCGTCACTTTGTCAAGATGTTGTAGATTATTTGTTGTCAGTATACCAAGTTGAGTAAAGTTGTACAATGTATGTACACAATAGAGGAGGCACCGCCCGTGCATGCGTCTCCCTCTCCCTCTCCTTCAACTCTGACATGTGGGTCTGCTTGTCCCGTACCCTCCTCCCAGACGGCAAGACTGAGTCTCCCCTTAACTCAACAAATCACTGCGGTCTGCGCACACATCCCAAATCAATCACAAATCAAATACGTTACGTTGAGGATTTACAGTACTCGTAATTAAGGTGAGATAGCAACTATAAAGGCCCTGTTCGGCAGGCTGTTTTTTTGGCTTATAAGTCGGCTGTGGCTGATTTGCTGTGAGAGAAAAATACGTGCTGATAAGCTCAGCCGAACAGGGGGAAAATTTGCGGTGGCCCACTAGTACATGATGATGATATGATGCGTATGAGCGGTCAACCGCCAAATGTGCTAAAAAATATGTTTGAAAACTGTATTGGGCCCGCCTAATTAACGGAGCGCAGCCTTTTGCGGTTTTGCCCTACCATTGGCCCAGTGAGTAATCCTTGCGGGCGGGCCTCTTGGGTTGAATCTTGGGCCTCTTGGGCAACTGCCGTAGTGATGGGCCGGGCCAGCAGCCGGGAACGTCTTCCAAGAATTCGTGGCGGAGGAAAATTAGTCCTCTGTCTGTATCCAGGATCCATCCATGTGTTTGGAGATCGGCAAAACAATCACTGCCAACTGCATATGTACGTCATCACAGGCACGTGGATGAAAATTCAAAGTGCTCTCTGTGCAGTGTTGTGGACTCCTGAAAACACTCGGTATCCTTTGCACCATGTCTAACTAAATGTGTCTGTACATTGGTTGACTAATAAGTTATTGAACATCTCATCAATGTTCAGTAACATGATGCAATAAGCTGGATCTTTTCGTTTCGCTAAAAAGTTAGGCTGAAAAGTACAGTTCGCTGATTTGTTGTGAGAGATAATGGCTGATAAAAGCGAACAGGGCCGTCGAACGGTCGAAGCATGAGGATCTGATATGGGTTCTAATTACAACGGGCAATTTGTATGCTTGCAGGAAGGCTATACTACTTTATTTCCTTTTCATCAACTCATTCTTTTTTTCGAAAACGCGCATTGGCACGTGGTGCACTAAGTGGAAGTTGGAAAGTTTACACGCTCCAGGAGAGGTCACGGCGAGGCGCCGATCCACATCACGGAGTAGCACACAACATGAATCACCGCAAGCGGTGAGGCACGAAAGTTGTACTAACTAAGCACTAATTTTGCGACAATGTGAGCGCCGTCGTGGCTAGTCGACTAGGGCTGTGAGCAGTGCCAGTTCGACCTATCGCAGGGCGAGGGGAACATCAGCTCGCGCAATGCCTCGCGAGTAGGGGAATCGACCGGTTCTTTGAACGTCTCGTGGAAGAGCACGGCGATCAGGTCGTCAGTGGCATCGATGGGTGCGTCATCAAGCATGCATTCCCATTTGTTGACGAGGACGCGCTTTGGTTACTTTTCCGGATTGGGATCGCGGAACGCTGATTTGGCCGCCAGCCGGTCACTGCGCCTGGGGACCAAGCTGGCCGGTTCATGGCGTGCGCCGCGGGAGCGCGGGGTGGGGGGGGCGCACACCAGGGCCTCCGACAATGGCAGCCGTAGGGAGTTGACGAAGAGCATCCCAGGGTCCACTTCAGGCGGCGGTGTGGGAACGACGTCATCGGGGACGACACTGTAGTCCAGCACCTGAGACACCCGCAGCCTGGGGGGCGATGACAGGATCGGTGGGCTGAGGTTGGAGGAGATCGACGAGATGAAATCGTCAACAGACGCAGTGGCAGGCGCGACAGCCACGTCGGCCACGGTCGCACAAGCAGACGCGGCAGAGTTTGGTGATGAGGACATGGCCTCCACACATATGACTATGCTTGGAGAATTACATGAAGGCCAAGGAGATCAGCAAGGGCATCCAAATCGAGAAGAAGGCCCAAAACTTATCCGGTTCGAGTCACTAAGGTGGAGGCCCAAATCAAGTTCGAGTCCACCTCGGAATCCAGGACCAGTCTGCCTTGAACTGGTCACCTAGGACGCGTCCGGACTCCGTTTTCGATGATCCATATATGGATGGAAAGCTTATTTGATAAGGAAGCCAACCCAAGTGGTCCCACATTAAAAGCTATTCGGAATCAACGGGAATCGTCGAAACAAGTCACCGTCCAGAATCTGTCAGGGCGCTGTGTCGCCGTCTTTTGGGCCGTTTGGGCCTTATAACGTGTCGGCGCTCCCCAGGGACGCGAATAGGGGTCCTTGGACGCTCCTTAGGCTATATAATCAGTAGTTGCCGCTTACATTAGGGTTGGGTTTTGCTTAGATTATTCTGTTGATAACAGTTTCGCCGCCGCCGTCGGTTTGTGAGACCCTAACTTTGTGAGATTAATCATTCATCTGCAATTTGGTTGCATTCCTTTGTGTTTTTACGTGTGTTCTCGATTCGCAGGCAAGGACTTAGCCTTCTTGGCGAGGTCGACCGTGCAACGTCGATCGATAACCAGAGGGGTCGTGGTGCTGCGATTGCGGGGTTCAGAGCCGAGTTGTTCGGAAGCCGGATCGAATTGTGTCGTGACTCCACCAAATCGAGAGTTATCAGAACCTTTCGGAAGATCGGGAACCCTAGTTCACATCAATTGGTATCAGAGCTTCAGGTATACCGTCAGGTTCAATTTTACCCCTAGTTTAGTTTGATTTCGCCTTCGTCCTAGAGTCCACAGAAAAGCCAAAAAAAATTAGTGTTAGGTTTTTCCCCTATCCCAGAAACCACGTTTAGCCTTTTGCATAATTCTTTTCAGATTCCGTCGTGTTGAGTTTGTGTCCTGATCAAGGGCTTGTTGCTGGTTTAGATTGTGTTCTTTTCTAGTTTGTGTTGATCCCTCCACCCACCGCCATCCCGTATCACCATTAGTTTGCATCTTGTGTCCACTGAAACTCGGATTCAAGCAGCTTTCTTAAAACAGTCATAACTTTTGTATCCGAACTCGAAACAGGGCAAATTTTATATCTACGGAGAATGCCAAAAAATTTTAGATCCGTTTCATCCTAGCAAAGCTAGTTCGTAAAAATTAGATTTGCGAAATTCGATTAGGAAAATCGAGTTTCCAGGCCCACAAGTTTTGATATGCTTTTTGGAGCACAATCCTAATTTTCTATAGGCCACATCTTTTATTCAATTGAGCTCAATTTTTTTGGTGTTTATTGTTGTGTGCTCCTTGCTGAGAAAAAATATCAAAAGAGCAAAAGCAAGGAAAAAATTTAGACCAAAAAAAAAGAAAAGAAAAAAACAAAAGAGAAGAGAAGAGATCAAAAAGGAGCACATAAGGAACACTCGGTAGCTCTATTGTTTGTTGTGCCTTTTGCCTTATCCGTATTTTCATTGCTATCCATCATACTTGTTTCTCTATTTTGTTATCACACATCTGGTATTTGGAACACGTTAGACCAGCAATGAGAGCAAGTATTTGGGACTATAATTTAGCATTACTTTCTGTTTTTGAATTGTGTTCCACTCACATATTTGGCTTGCCTGTCTTAACTCCACATACTTCTTCTGGACAGTATAAGTTTTGACCCCTGTAATCGCAGTGCTACGCCTTCCAGGTATCCTTGACCTTGCTGGTAAGAACCTTGTAAGAGCTTGAGAAGGGGTCTCCTTTTGCTGTGATCTTGAGAAGCACTACTCCACCTACTTAGTAGATTATTAGGGATAACTTTCACTGTTTGTTCCTGTTTTGTGTCTACAATGACAGGTTACAATACTCACCAATACAAGACATCAATGATGCATGAGCCACGCACTATTGCTGCTACACCTCTTTCCGCAGGTTGTTCTATTCTTTCTTCTCCACCTACTTATGATGGTATTGGTGCTGATGAGTACATTAAGTGGGAAACTAAAATAGATAATATTTTTGCACACTGTCATATGTGTGAACGGAGGAAGATTAAGAATGTATCTAGTGTTTTGAGACATTTAGCATCAATTTGGTGGGAGTCTTTAAGTTCTTCAGATAAACCTCATACATGGAACGATATGAAAATTCTTATGAGAGAAACTTTTGTTAATCCATCTCTTGTAATTAATTCATATGATGAGGAACATCAACTAGCCCAATCTCCTATTATTCCTCCTGCTGTGCCTAACCTTTTGCAGGACAATGCACAAAAGAGCGGGGATGACATGACAGAAAATGAGGTGCTCCTAGTCTCATGTAAAAATTCAACACGTGATACTTCCGCTGACAATGAGAGCAAAGGTAATGCCAATGATGCTAATCTCACAGAAGATGAGAGTTCTCTTGATGTGCTGAATTTTTCCACCAATCATGTTATGATAGAGCAAATATTAGTGGAACCTTCGCTTGATTTACCTTTGTCACAAGATGATTTGCTTGATGTTCCTTGTGATAAAGATGACTTGAATGATGATATTTATATTATTCCAATGCAACCATTAATGAATGATCATGCTATGTGTATGTTGGAATCGAACACTACTACTGAAAATAGACATGTTATTCATAATGTTAGTAATGTTGATGAGTTGAAATTGATGTCTTCTTTAAATACTTTGGGATACATTGAATTTGATGTTCTTTGCAATCTTAATTATATAGAGGAGATACTTTATGTATATGCTGATTTGCCATGGTTATCTAGACATACATATCATGTTCTTGGCAAATATGGCAACCAAGGACAATATATGGTACAACGAGTTTACATTTGTACAAATATGAATTCTTCTTTTGTTGTGCAAAATAATGATCAATTAGAGGACTATAAAATCAACAATGTTGTCATGCCATATTCCTCTAGTTTTGCTTTACAATCCCAAGTGGAATCCAAAGAAGGGGAGCATATGTTTCTTGTTAGTACTAATCTTTTGCAGGATAGTATTGACAAAGATCATGTGTATTTTAATCGAGGAGACTATATGTTTGTAGGAGAAGGCGTGCTGCAAACCAAAACATGTGGTCATATTCTTTCTCCCAACATTGTCAATTTCCAATATTTTGGCAACCTTGTTTGTCTTCATGCTGTGCAGAATGGACTTCAAGCAACATCGACGCCGAGGACGGCTTTTCATCAAGAAGGGGAGGATGATGAGGACATGGCCTCCACACATATGACTATGCTTGGAGAATTACATGAAGGCCAAGGAGATCAGCAAGGGCATCCAAATCGAGAAGAAGGCCTAAAACTTATCCGGTTCGAGTCACCAAGGTGGAGGCCTAAATCAAGTTCGAGTCCACCTCGGAATCCAGGACCAGTCTGCCTTGAACTGGTCACCTAGGACGCGTCCGAACTCCGTTTTCGATGATCCATATATGGATGGAAAGCTTATTTGATAAGGAAGCCAACCCAAGTGGTCCCACATTAAAAGCTATTCGGAATCAACGGGAATCGTCGAAACAAGTCACCGTCCATAATCTGTCAGGGCGCTGTGTCGCCGTCTTTTGGGCCGTTTGGGCCTTGTAACGTGTCGGCGCTCCCCAGGGACGCGAATAGGGGTCCTTGGACGCTCCTTAGGCTATATAATCAGTAGTTGCTTCTTACATTAGGGTTGGGTTTTGCTTAGATTATTCTGTTGATAACAGTTTCGCCGCCGCCGTCGGTTTGTGAGACCCCAACTTTGTGAGATTAATCATTCATCTGTAATTTGGTTGCATTCCTTTGTGTTCTTGCGTGTGTTCTCGATTCGCAGGCAAGGACTTAGCCTTCTTGGCGAGGTCGACCGTGCAACGTCGGTCGATAACCAGAGGGGTCATGGTGCTGCGATTGCGGAGTTCAGAGCCGAGTTGTTCGGAAGCCGGATCGAATTGTGTCGTGACTCCACCAAATTGAGAGTTATCAGAACCTTTCGGAAGATCGGGAACCCTAGTTCACATCATTTGGTGCCCGTGTGTGCGAAGCCGACATGTCAGTCCTGAGCGATGAGGGGAGGGCCACAAGCCCGTCACCTGACAATATCTCCAGGTCAACCTCCGCAGCATCCAAAGTGCGACGCACAAGGCTCAGGGGTTCCACGGGCAGGGGCGAGGCTCCCGCTGTGACGACTCCTGCCGCCACGGTGACCTCAACCAACATGGGGTCAAAATCCTGACTCGGAACCCCCGAGCAATGGATCACTGTGAGCTCAGGTTCAGGGAGCACCACTTGCCCGTCTCCCTGCAAACAATCACGTGCAAAGGGCCCCCCGAGCCCAGCACAGACCCAAATTTCAAATGGTTATGGAAACTTGATAGGGAGAATGGTTTATGGCAGCAAATTATTAAATTCAAATATTTGAGACATGATAGCATCTGTTTTGTTAAGCACAAACAAACTGACTCACCCATGTGGGCTAACCTGTTGAAAGTGAGAAATTTGTATTTGCAAGGGAGAAAATTTGTCATTGGAAATGGTAAGAATATTCTTTTTTGGAAAGATAGTTGGTTATATGATCAACCTATTTCTATGCTTTATCCTGATCTGTTTAAAATGACCCAGCAACAAGATGTTACTTTGGCAGAAGTGATGTTAAATCCTCTTGCTTTAACTTTCTCTAGATGGCTAGTTGATGTCTGGACAGAACAATGCAAGATGATCCTTAATGATATGTCTAAGATCTCGCTGAAAGACTGTAATGATGTAGTATGCTAGAAATTTGGTAAGAAAGGCCTCTTTACTGTCAAGACTATGTATGATTGCTTAACAAACAATGACTCTGGCCCTTATCACAAGAAAATCTAGAAAAGTAGAATTCCAAGCAAAATTAAAATATTCCTTTGGTTGGTAATCAATAATGCAATTCTAACGAAGGATAACATGATTAAAAGGAAATGGCCAGGTGATCCAAAATGTTATTTCTGTACTTTGGATGAAAATGTGTCTCATCTACTTTTTTAGTGTAACATGGCCAAAGCTGTCTGGGCCACTTTTGCTACATGTGTTGGGGCTACTAATATCCCAAGTTCCATTAGCCAATGTTGGTTGTGGTGTGAGAAATGGATTCCAGGGGAAAAAAGTTTCATACGTTTGGTATAGCGGCCATCTGTTGGTCAATCTAGAAAGCAAGAAACAAGCTCCGTTTTGAAGGCAAATGGGTGAAGAACCCCCTCTCAATTATATGTCATGCCTGTGCACTCATGTCTCACTGGGCAGGGCTCTATCCGGCCGAAGACAAGGAGGTTCTGGCCGCAGGGGCAGAGCTGATGCTACAGATAGCCATAAAGCTCTTGAACAAGAAGGCGAAGACAGATGAATGTCGGCAACTTCAAGATGGTGGTGATGGCGAGCAGGCTAAGTGTAACATCCCAGATGTTAAGAAACAATTAAAACTTGATTATGAAGCATCATCAAGCATAAACGTCAAATGACATGCCATAAATACATTCATGTTGCACATGTTACTTTAGTCATGTTGCATATGTTGCATGTGTTACAGGTGTTGTTGAAGCAACGTTTCCCATGTAAGGTTCATATGTTGCATTAAACAAGTGTTTTACCTGTTATGAATATGCCTTGTTTCACATGTTACCTAATAATGTTTCAATAGTAAATTGTTATGTTGCTTTTAATAATAAAATGCTTTATATGTGTTTATGCCATATTTGTTTATCATCTAAAATGATGTTTTATTAGTGTTAAAGGACCAATCATGTTTTAGTTTAAAAATAATAATAATCAATGGAATTCAAAAGCCTGATTTTTGGAAAAATCCCTTTTTACCCCTTTTTGAATAATTCAAAATCTAAGAAAAATTTGGGAAAACATTTAAAACAAAGTTTGTAGGTCTTTTCAAGGGCTACAAGTTTGGTGTTTTAAGTTTTCAAAGTTTCAGTGAAAATTTTGGAGTAATTTTGAAAAGAAGCAAATTTCAAATTTGACCCCTTTTCATCCCCAAACCCAAATTTCAAAATGGATGCAAAATTTGAAAATGGTTTGAATAGAAAAGTTGTAGGTCTTGGCTAGATGTACAACTTTGGTATTTTGAGTTTTTGAATTCAATATAAAATTTAAAGTAATTTTGAAATTTCTAAATTTCAGAAAATATCCCCTTTTGATTTCAAATTTAAATTTCAAAATCTAGGCTGAATTTGAAAAACTTTTCAACATGAAACTTGTAGAGCTTGAAATTCTGAAGATTTCATATCTTGGAAAATTTTCAAGTTGTTACATGTTTTTGGGAGTAATTTTGAAAAACAGTTTGAAGTCATAAGTTTGGGGATGGGTTGCTACAGTGCACCGACGAATCAGGGCAGAGCAGCGCACGACATGGGCGCCGGCGAGACCTGTCGTGGCCTTTCCGGCCGCTTCCAGGCGTCGCCGTGGCCGTCAGTAGCTCCTAGACATCGCCACACTTCTCTACTTCATGTTGCCCTGCTATTGCTCGGCTTCTTCTATATAAACGACCGACGTCGTCGTCGTTTTTCTTTTTCGCCATCACTGCCGACGAGTTCACCCGCCAGTGAAATTCACTATCGCCTAGCCACCGCAGTCCTCTCCATCTCTCCCAAAGCATCACCATGCTCTTGTGCTTCTCCTGAGCTAGCTCACAGTCGCCTGTATAGCCCACAGAGCCTTGCCCGCCATTGTTCTCCTCAGGTTCGGCAAAGCGCCGCCGCATTCCACCTCATCGTGGCCAGCCGCCTCCACTGCCTCTCCATGCCTGCTAGTTGCTCCGCTGCATTCGGGGTGAGCTACCGATGCGCCTGGTGCTCTCAATTGTAGCGTGTCTAGCTTGTCTAGCCGGAACGGCGGGAACCGCGACCCCCGGGCGGCCATGGCCGGTGAGGTGCTTCCTCCGGGGCGTCTGCGACCGCGTGATCTGTCTGGGGAAGTTCGGGGGGGTCGTGTTGGTCACGGTGGTCGGGTTAATCGGTCAGGGTCTTGTCGCCGGCATCGTGGTCACCGGTCGGCCACCGTGCCGCCATGGCCGAGCGCGGGGAGCGGGGAAGAAGAAGAGAGAGAGCGGGGAAGGGAGCTGGGCCGCGAGCGCGCGCGGGTAGGCGGCGAGCGAGCGAGCGGGCGAAAGCGCACGCAGCTGGGCCGCGCGTCTGGATGGGCCGAGCGAAGAAGAAGAGAGAGAAACGCCCTTGTTGCCATTTTTGTTTTTCTTTTTCCAAAATGTGAAATAGTGGTAGTATTTGTTTATTTCAATAAAATTTTTGTAGAGCTCCAAAAATATTAAAATTTTTTGTGTAAGCTTTTCAGAGTGTAAACTATCTAGGAAAAATATTAAATACCAATTTTGAGTACTTTTTGTATGAACAACAATTAGCTCAATTAAATATTAAATGCAACTTTCAGGAATTTTAGTAATTAAAATATTAATCCAAAAATCAGGAAATTTGTTGTAACACTATTTTAGACTATGACCAATCTATAGGAAAAGTTTGAGCTCAATTTGATGAAGTTTAATTTATTCTTAATTTATGGCTTAATTATTTAAGTAATTAACTAAATGTTAAATTGATAACTTTAAGTGTTGTGTGCCCTTTTTGATTGAGTGATGACCTTGGGTCATTAACCCTTAATGATCCCTGGCACCTTAATTACTTGGTTAAGCTCATGATTAACTTGTTAATTAAAGAATTATTGATATGTGATTAAAATAATAAACATAGGTCATTAGTAGTTAATAATTTGTTTATGTTAATGTTTAATGGTTTTATGAAAATATCACTTGTTATTAGATGCAACCTCTTGGGTAAAAGGTAAAGTTAAGTATTTTTCTTAACAACATCTTAATGTGACTGAAGTTGTTTAATAGTTTTATTGGATTGCAACTGTATCGCGAAGGAAAATTGTACTCAAGTGGATAACTAATGTTTATCCTTTCTAGGGCCTTGTTTAGTTCACTCTAAAATGTAAAAAGTTTTTAAGATTCCCCGTCAAATCGCATATTCTGGTACATGTATGGAGCATTAAATGTAGGTAAAAAATAACTAATTGCATAGTTTATCTGTAAATGTCGAGATGAATCTTTTGAGCCTAGTTAATCTATGATTGGACAAAGTTTGTCAAATACAAACGAAAAGTGCTACAATGCTTTTCAAAAAAAATTAGAAACTAAACATGGCCTAGATGTCTCTTGTATGCTATGCCTTGTTCATCATCATGCATCATGGCATGCATTTCATCATGTTAAGCATCGCATCATTTATATACTTGTAGTGCCTACGAGAGTGAGAAGGTTCGTGTTGAACAAGTGATGACGAGGTTGGTGTTGATCAATCTTTGGAAAGGTGTCATCCACCCGTGGTGTTGGTGTCAAACTTGACTTCTACGAGAACTAGCCATCGCTGCAACAAAGGCAAGTCGCTATGCATTTAAACCCTTCCTTGAGTTTTACAAATCTTTATCACTGGTACTATGGTTTATCGCATTAAGTAATTAGGAATTGAGTGATAACCCAATTGTTGCATTATCATCCTTGATTATTGTGATATCATCCTTGGTACCTGTTTTATTGAAAAATGCGTAGTATGCATCGCTATGCTTAATAAGTTAGGCTTTCAAATGAAATGCTTATATGGCCACGATGATATACTTGATGAATACTAAAATTTAAGAATGAACTTGAAGATCGAGCGGGTGGTTTGACCACTGCTAGCTTGCATTGAGAAAGGAGTCTCAATGTAGTGTTTCTGCCTTGTCAATTAAGGACCGTTCGTTGTAGGCCCGTTTGTGTTTTGAGACTTTGCAACTAGCCTCGTGCCTTGGGTAAGCCCAAGATATTGGTGATTCCATTTCTAGAACGTCCAACCTCGCACTGGGATTGGAGAGATAGTGAGAGTAGTGTGTACCCTCGGGGCTAGAATTGGGCTAGGTTCGAGCGGTACTGTACTCTCGGGCGGCGATGGACACGTTCTGGTCTTGGGAGATCTAAATAAGGGTTGACATATGCAAGATTTGGTTCTACATATGTCGTGAGGCTAGAGATCCCCAGCTGGGTATAATCGGTTCGAATCGTCGTTGCTCCTTGGTTATGGAGACTCGATCGCCTGACCTGCATCGTAGTTAAGAACCAGAATTGAAAGAAAGAATAAGGAAATAATCTTGATGAGAATTACTTTGATCTAGATTAGGATCACTTAGAATTGGTTAATGAACCATCAATGATAAAAATAAAATGTTGAAGGCACTGACTTACTTTAGTAAGCTTTTCTGTAAAATAATTTTGATTTTTTGAATACCCGTACCTGGATTCCCTTAAAGCCACCTATTGGGTACCTAAATTAGGGGTACCCAAAATCAACGATCAAGAGGAGTAAAACCCCCCAAGGAATCCGTGCCCTGAAAACCTCCTAAGAGAGACCAAGCTAAGGCTCCACCTACATAAATACACCGATCTGGGCCATGCGCGTATACGGATGGGGCGCCCTCGATCGCGTTCCGACTCGTACGAGGCTCGCTCGACGGGAAGCCTCGACCCTAGAAATTCTCCGACTCGCATGACCCAGGGTCGACCCGGTCGACCCCCTCCCATCACCCACCTACTCACCGACAAAGCATTTAATGCAACCACTTCCACCAATGTGGCCACAGCGCCACCGGCGTGGGAGCGGCATCCGCGTCCAATCTCACTTTTTACTGTCCATCCCGGGATGGGCAACGAAAGGCAGCCACTATTCCCGCCATGACTAGCACTGTCCGACCGTCATATCCCGGGACTTCTGGGGCTCGGCCTTATCCATTTCTCGTCGACCCCCCTCAGCCACGTTCTGACCCAGCCTCGACCGCCATCAGTCGAACAAGGAGACCACGACCCATACATCGACCACAGGGAGTCGCACGTCCACTACAGCACCCCGGATGTCCTGCCGTCCCGTCATCAACATCACCATGACTCCCCAGGGATGACTTGCACGCACCGGGGCACGTCGCCACAACAACACCGACAGTGCTCGCTTCGCCTTCTTCTCCAAGGGACCTCCTAGGGTTTGTTGTAAGCCTTATCCTCCCCTTGAGTCTATAAAAGGGGAGGGCAAGGAGCTCTCCAAGGGGACGACGACGGACAACGGAAGACAGAAAAATAAGACAGACATCTCCCACACTTCTGAGATCAGCATCTCAAGCAACACTCCATTGTTCTCTTTCTTTGAGACTTGGGATCGGCTCCCTCTCTCACGACTTGTAACCCCTACACAAGCACTTAGGTGCAAGGAAATACAATACTCTTTTTTCCCCGCTGGACGTAGGGCCTTCTTTTGCCCGAACTAGGATAAACCCCATGTATTCTCTTTGCATCACCATCCGGAGTAGGGAACACGCAACACAAATTCACTCGTCGGCTTAGGGCCCTCCCGGGTCCAAACACCGACACCAGCATATCCTTAGAGTCTTTTCTTTTCGTCGGGTAAGTCTTGCGAAGTATAATTGAGTACTCAGGGTTTGTTAAGCTCTGTTGTAGGTACTGACTGGTGCTGCTAATCAGGTTAAGTCAGTGGACTTGACGTGATCTGGTTGTCCTCTCCTGACTTAGGTATTCTACCTAAGTTGTCTTCTGTAGTTCTACTCGACTTCCGCCATTTAAGTTAAGTTTGTAAAAAGTTAACTTAATCATGATTTGTAAATCTATTGTTGTTATTCTTCCGCACTCTGATGTAAGTTTTGTATCAAATGTTGTAATGTTGTAGTTACTTCTTTGTTGATCCTGGTATGAGTTGTCAAATGTAGTTGAATCGGGGTCCCTTGGGGGCACTCGACATATCTTCTTAGGTTATTTGGTGCACATGCACAACTGTCAGAGGTCTTCGGGACAATGACAGGTGCATGTGGGCCATATAATTTAGGAGGTTCTGCTACACTGAAAACTGATGCCATGTGTGATGAATTGCTATTATCTGCTGAGTCGAACTCTGAGAATTCTGTTTTTTTGGCCGTCAAACTAAACGAGGCCTCAGCAAATTTTAATGAGAGCACCAGAAGCCGCAATAGACCCTTTCTTCCTCGTCTCCGACATCGGCGCCCTTGTACCCAGGCACCCCGGCGTCCATTTCAACTGTCAGATTTATGAAAGAAGAATTTTATCTGCTCCAAATAATGGGAATAATCAGCAAATCCTTTTTGATGTCTATGGCCCTTGGATGACACAAATTTCTGAGATCTCCATGCACCAAGTTCGCGCTCAAATTGAGAGGGAGAGTGCATGCACGCAGCTATTTTTTTTGTCCGAGAGAGAGCCGCTGATGCTGTTCCTTGGCTCTGCATGCTCTACACCGTTCCTGTGACCGCACGCTGCCTCACGGTGCTGCTGATGCGCTCAGGCCTCGTTTACGTGCAGGTGTAAAGTTTCACGTGTTATATCGGGTGTCACATAGGATGTCATGTAAGATGTTCAGATACTAATAAAATGATAAATTATAGAATCCGTCAGTAAATCGTAGGACAAATTCTTAATTAATCCATCATTATCACATGTGTTACTGTAGCACTTTATTGTCAAATCATAGACTAATTACGCTTAAAAGATTTGTTTCGTAAATTACACGTAATTTGTGTATTAGTTATTTTTTAGTCTATATTTAATACTTTATGCATGTGTCTAAATATCCGATGTGATAGAGCATAAATTTTTAGGGTATGAACTAAACCAGGCCCGCATCGGGATGACGGGCAGCGGAACCAAGGCAACAGGCCCCCACAAGGCCTCCTCATATGTTGAAGTGGAATGGAATAGATCTTAGTTTAATTTTGTTTTAATCCAATTCAATACATGTGGATTGAGATGAATATATGTGTATCTAAATAAGGCTTAATGCGGGTCTAGATACAGGCCTCCACTCATCCAGCCTGTTCGCTTGATCTTATCAGTCAGAATCAGTCAGCCATTCAATAGTATTTTTTCTCTCTCATAATAAATCAGCGTCAACTAAAATCAGCTAGGCCTTGTTCACTTACTACAGGAACCCAAAATATTTCCTCTTCCACCCATCACATCAAATCTTTAAACGCATGCATGAAACATTAAATGTAGGTAAAAAATAAAACTAATTGCATAGTTTGTTTGTAAAGTTCGAGACGAATCTTTTGAGTCTAATTAATCCATGGTTGGACAAATTTTACCAAATAACAACGAAAAGTGCTACAGTAACTTTTCACCCTAACTTTTCCCATCTAAACACACCCCTAGCCAGAAAGGGCCGTCAACTTCTCAGCGACAGCACACGATTGTTGACCATGGGTTCCCCGTTCCCACCTGGTATAAGGGGTGTTTGGTTCGCGAACTAAACTTTAGTTCTCATCACATCGAATTTCTGAACACATATATGGAGTACTAAATATACACTATTTACGAAACTAAAAATATATGGTAAGGATAATTTGCGAGACAATTTTTTAAAACATAATTAGTCTATGATTAGCACTAAATGCTACAGTAAAAGTATGTGCTAATGACGGATTAATTAGGGTTAATAAATTCATCTCGCAGTTTACTCATGAAATAAATTATTTTGTTTTTTTTATTAGTATCCAAACACTCTGTAAAGCTCACTCAATATCTGATGTGTGACATGGACAAAAATTTAGCGCCCAAACCAAACGCCCCTAACAGCCCGGACAAAAGGAAAAGCCGAAATTCCCGTGCACCGCGTGAGAGCCCAAATTAATTCCCCAACGACCAACCACTCAACCGTGGAGTCCGTGTGAAAATACCACTCCTCACACTGGTGAGTGGTGACGACGCGGTCCACCACGTCAATACTGCCCCAGCCCAGCAGACTGCGCCACTGATTGAGCATCTGGTGAGCGCTGCAGTGCTGCACACGCCCAGCGAACTGTGCCTCTGCCTGAACACCAAATCAGCGTACTCTCTCGGTCCTTGAGTATCTGTCGTCCTGTTAGACGTATCGTAAGTTTGACATAATTTATAAAAAATATATGTAATATTTATATCTTTAAATAAATTTATTAAAAAACTAAATTGAAAGATCTTTCTAATGATACTAATTATGTACCATAAATATTAATATTTTTAATATATATTTAGTCTAAGTTGTTTCTCGGAAGACAGATCCCCATGCTGGACGACATGGGAACACCAGTGATAGCAATAGTGGTCACCTCCGTCACCCAACTCTACGACGGGCTTCGGCGCCAGCCCCCAAGGCGCCACGAGGGTCATGAGCCTACTGTCTTGGAACTGCCACGAACAAGCAGGAGCCTCGGTAGCCCGGGCCTGTTTAGTTCCTAAAATTTTTCAAGATTCCCTGTTACATCGAATTTTTAGACGTATGTATGAAACAATAAATATAAATAAAAAATAAAACTAATTACATAGTTTAGACGAAATGCACGAGACGAATCTTTTAAGTCTAATTAGACCATGATTGGACACTAATTGCCAAATAACAACGAAACTGCTACAGTATCATTTTGCCAAATTTTTCACGAACTAAACCAGCCCTAAGATATGCCACCTCGCCCGTCTTATTTCCTCCACAAATACGCAGGTAATATTTGTCTTAGAAACTAGAAACGCTAAATTCACCCATACAAATTTGCAAAATCACTTTAATGTAGACAAAGCTACATGGGCAAGATTTTCAGAGTTACTAGTATTTACGGAAAGGTAGAGCAAGTTGCCAACAAATAGTAAACTGAGTGGAGCAAGTTTTGTGCAGGAAAGTTTTCAGATTTCCGGCAACAACTGGGGGCGTAACCATTCTCCACGTACTTTCCCTCTTATGTTGAGAAAAGGATCTTCTATTCTTCCCTAAGTAAATAAAAAAATACAGCTGGCTGTGCTACAGGAGTGCAGTTTTGAAGCTGCGGCGGCAGCCGAAAGTAGCTGAAGCAATGATGTTACACAAGAACAAACTTATCGGACAACCATTCCGCTGCTGGTAACGGTAAGCAAATGCAAACGCAAACTCAAACAAGACTGACAACAATGGTCCTACATGGTGAACAAATTTACTGGACACAAACGTATGCTTATAATTGATTTGTCTCAACAAAATACTAGTTCTGCAGAACTTGGGGCTCACTAAAATCATGATCCAGTGGCACAAGTGTTGGAAAGTATTAGGGCCTGTTTGGTTAGAGATGTTAAAGTTTAACAAATACTGTAGCACTTTCGTCTTATTTGACAAAAAGTTTCTAATTTTGGACTAATTAGGCTTAATAGATTCGTCTCGTAAATTACTCCTAATCTGTGCCGACATACATACAATTAGTCTACATTTAGTACTTCATGCATTTGCCGCAACATTGATGTGGGAGTTAAACTTTAACATTCATGAACCAAACGGCGCCTTACAATCAGGATTGCGCATCCAAAGTTAGGCCCTGTTTAGTTCCCAGAAAATTTTGCAAAATTTTTCAGATTTCCTGTCACATCGAATCTTTGGACACATGCATGAAGCATTAAATATAGATAAAAAATAAAACTAATTACACAGTTTAGACGAAATGGAAAAGACGAATCTTTTAAGCCTAATTAGACCATGATTGGATAATATTTGCCAAATAACAACGAAACGAGCTACAATGCCGTTTTGTCAAATTTTTTGGATCTAAACCGGCCCTTACATCACAGGAGAGAAGGAATCCACCAAAGAAATGATGCGTCAGAATAGAATCTAGCCATTCTCTCTCTCTCAACGCCGTACCATTGCCGCGTGAGGAGACTATCGTCATGCGCTCACTTTCATTCCGCGACCATGGTCCCGTTCTCCCCTCCCGTACTCGTTGCGCGTAACAGAGACCGACACCCACAATTTTGTTCCCGTTCTCGCCACCTGTCCGCGTACTAATTAAGATGGACGCGTTCCCGTGACCGGTGACTCTGGTCCGCGATGAGACCGTGAGACGCATGTGCTGCTGCCGTGAGTCACCGGTCAACGCTCCCTTGCTGCCCATGCGTCTTATCGCAGCATACACGGAGCCAACGCTCCGAATCCGATGCCCACCAACGCGCGGACGCCGAGGCCCGGCCGTCCATCCTAAGCCCCCACCAACCCAAGCGTCCGCGCGTTTGGCTGCCGCTATAAGAGCCCAAGCGTCCGTGTTCTCCCTGCCTCACTTGTCGCTTCTCTTCTCCACGCTGCTGCAAGGCAAAGCCACAAGCCACGGCACCGAAGGTTCCTCGTCGAGCCTCGAGTTCAACCATCGCCGCGGCCTGCTCCCTCCATCCACAAGTTCGCGAAGGATCCTCGACGCCGGGGTCTCCCCGGAGCCAAGCAGCGCCGTCCTTGACAAGGCTCCGGACGACGCCGCCAACCCTCCTCCACAGCCTCGGCTTCACGGACGTCACCTTTTTCTCCCTGCTAGCTCCACACGGTCTTCACGGCGCCAAGCCCATCGGTGAGTCCACCGGAGCGGTTAGGCAGGGTTTTCAATTCCGGTTTCAAAAAAATTTCGGTCCCCTTCGAAATTCCCGAAATTTCGGAATTTTTCGGTCAAATTTGACGGAACTTATGGCGGCGGAGGCCATGAGGCCGCAGCTGAGGATGCTAGCGAGCGGAGTTGGGGACCTGAGGAGGGTCACAAGAACAGTACGAAGAAAACGGTTGGATGGGATCCTAGGGTTCACAGTCCTAGCTTCGAAATTCGCTTGCCTCATACCATCGCTCTGTGCTTCTAGAACGATTTTCAATTCCTCTCTAACCTTTTCATTCCGATTTATTTGCGGATATACCATCTAAAAAATTGTTCGGTGCCTCATCTTGCTTGTGCTTTCTTTTCTTTTTCATTCCTGATGTTGTCGATGAGCAGTGTTGTAATATCGGCAGTCAGAAGAAGAGGAGATGTGGCCGCCGCAGACGGAGAACAGGGTTTTCGTTGCTGTACCCGAGGATTTCAGGCACGGGAAGAGCACCTTGCTGTGGACGCTGAACAATCTGGTCAAGAATGGTGACGGCGTCGTCACCGTCGTCCATGTCCACCGTCCTGAGCCCGAGCCTACCATTCCCCGGAGTAAGGCTCCTCCCTGTGCTGTTGTTATGATTATTTTGTGATGACTGATGAACTTTGTATAGCAGCCATGAATCTGTATGTTTCTATCGTTTTGTATCCAGTTCGTTGCGCTTCGTAAATAAGTGGATATGCTTTGTAGAAAACCAGACATTAGAGAGCAGAGAGTCAACTGCAAATCATAAGGTCCTATTAGACTCTGTGCAGCACAACTGATAGGCTTTCTTATTTTGTTCTCACATGCCTTTGGTTAACCAAGTTTGAGGATTACTAGGAATGCATATAAGGCTTGTTTCCAAGCCTACTTTGAAGCCTAAAATGGACGTAAATTACTGTCTCCAAGACTCTTTTGGAGCGTATGGAAACACCTCCCCACACCCCCCCTTTCCAAACCCTTAACTCTTGTGTTTTTAACTCAAATTGAATTAATTCTCATAAAATTTCTACACTCCAATCAGACCCCAAATTTTTTTCTCAGCAAAACTGAAAATATTAACTTCCCATGCTATATAGCCAGTTGGATTATCCTCGGTTTCCTATGCAACCTACATTTCTCTCCTTTTTTATTGGTATATAGTAACCCGACCAAACGCTATCTTAGTGGATCTCGCAAGATGCCAAGATCTCATTTTCTAAGCTACCGCAAGTCATAACTGGCTGTTAGCATACCTTGATTAATCTGTTCATTCTTATGACACAGTGAAGCAAGAGACCTTAAACTTTTACTGTGACACGGTAAAAGATTCAACCATGATGATATATGCGCAGCTCTAGATTTCGGACTTAATTTATATATCGGATTAATTGACCTCAGCTTATTATGTTATTTCAGTGGGAGAAAATGGATCAATCGAGGATTGTAGGAAGAAGCTGCGAGCAGAGGCAGAGAAGAAAATGGATGAATATGTGGCCTTGTGCGACAAAATGAAGGTGCTTATCCCAACCTCTTTGTGCGATATGAATGAATATAGTGCCCAGCTGTAACACGTTCTACAAAAAGGAGAATATAATGTACACATGAATCTTTAATTCTTGATATCCAATTTTCTGGTCAATTACCTTTCAACAGGTGCACTGTGAGAAACTAATTATTGTCAAGGATGATGTTGCCAAAGGGCTTCAAGAGCTTATTGACCGTCACAGCATCGCCAAGCTTGTCATGGGAGATGCAGTGGACGAACGTTACTTAGAGTATGGATCACACACCTGACACCTGATGACTAGAGTATAGTGTTTTTCTCATGCTGTTTTGGAGACCAGATCCCCTGCAGTTAAGTCACCTGTAGCTGGGTCAATGGCGGATAGCAATCGGGCCCTGCTAGTGATCCAACCGCAGGGACTTTTAGAATGCAGTGGAGATTCATCCGCTGTTTTGGTACTTTTTATAAATTAAAGCTGCAGACCACAATATTAGCACACGCGTTATGAACTGTGGTCCCGAATTTTATTTTGTTGCATGTTAAGTATGGAAAATAGAGACAAAAGATCATTCAACCTAACAAGCAGTGGTCCCCTGTATTGTAGGAAAATGGAAGCACTGGAGTCCAAGACGGCGATCAGACTGATGGAGATAGCAGCCTCAACGTGCAAGATATGGTTTACTTGCAACGGGAAACTTATATGCACCAGGTAAGGTTAGGCCATGAATGTTATGACCAGCCTAGATGCATACTTTTGGGACGGCCACGAATGTAATCTTAAATTATCCTGTCTTAACCTATCAAAATAATGAAAAAAACTATGGTGCATTTTTGTAAAAAACTTAAAAATAAAATCAACTTAAACGTGAAAAGGGCAAATGTTGTTAAGGGGTATATTAGACTAACTAAATTAGTTCATGGTAGCCAAGTTCATATTTTTTGTAAATAGAATTAATGCCGTTGAAGGGCATCGCAAAATAAATTCAAAAGTTAATCTCATCTCTGAACACTGCAGGGAAACAAATACAACTGTTCCTGCCATACTACAATCATCCGTGCCTACAATTCCGCATATCGATCGCGGGAATGAAACCAGAAGGGAGGAATTGTCCTTGACTAATCATCACTTTTCATCTCATCACCATTCGGTATGAATATTTCGTTTAATAGGCATAAGAATGGCAATCAAAGAACGGAATCTCCTAATAAACAGTACTCTATCTGTTCCAAATAGTCACTCATTTTGGCTTTTCTAGGTGACATATACGTCATATCTAGATATATAATAAAAGCTATGCATGTAGAAAGGCTAAAGCAACTTACATTTTAAAATGGAAGGAGTATATATATAGCAAAATAATGAAATAGGTTTGGCACCACGAAGGATTCTGGGATGACAATACAATAACAGGGAGAGAGAGGAGCATCTCTTGCGCAAAACAAAAAAAAAAGAGAGAGAGAGACAAAGAGCATCTAGAACTTATGCTACTACTTTATAACGTTAAGGGAGATGATCGGGATTCCTCAGATGACGATACAAGAACAGAGACAGCACCTCAAATTAGAAATCTTGAATGGAATACAACGAGGAATAGGGAAGATCTCAGTGAAGCTAAAGAATCATTGCCAATGGTAAGTTCTCTCTTGTATATTCATGATTGGTATATCAAATCCTGAGTCAACAAGAGTCATATGCTACTTGAACAGGCAAAAGGCCAGGAGAGACGTTACCAGCGTAACGTGCACGACGTCAGTGAGAAGAAGTCCCCCCTAACAAATACGGCATCTCAAAATCTCATGGAAGTGCGCAATGAGGCTGAAGAATCATCCCAGCACGTTCAAAAGGTAAGTTCTCTCTTTGTATTCATGATTGTTATTATTGCAAATCCTGAACCAACCAGACATATACTACTTGAATATGTAGCCAAGAGAAACGGAGAAATGGTATCAGGGTGGCTTGCACAACGTCAATGTGCAGAATTTCACGCTAGAGAAAAAAATAACAGAGATTCAGCGAGAAGAAACAGCTGTTACTGAAGACAGAAGCAGCCTGCACGAGAAGAATAACGAAATAACTGCAATGGCATTGCCGCCTGAAACACCGAACACTGAGTTCCCCTCCTCTGAGCTTATGGAAGCAATGGAACGCTCCAATAACACACTGATGGGTGAGGGGAGATTTGGAAAAGTCTACAAAGGCTTCCTCCGCAACACAGATGTAGCTATAAAGCGGCTGCATGAGGAGACCGTGCAAGGGGAGTCTGACTTTAACCAAAAGGTGCTGCACCTGCAATCCATCGTATCATCGTCATTTCATATAGTATATAATATACTACAATCATATAGTAGGTAATCTCATATGGCTGACAACCTGACACTACATGGTGAAACGATAATAATTGCAGGTTGCTGTCCTAGGTCGAGTGCGGCATCCAAACCTTGTCACACTGATTGGCGTGTGCAGGGAGGCATTATGCCTGGTTTACGAGTTCCTCCCCAACGGCAGCCTCGAGGACCGGCTTGCGTGCAACAACAAAATGCCACCACTGACATGGCAGGTGCGCACCAAGATCATCTACGAGATGTGCTCGGCCCTGATATTCCTCCACTCGAACGAACCGCAGCCGGTGGTGCACGGCGACCTGAAGCCGTCCAACGTCCTCCTGGACGCCAACTTCGTGAGCAAGCTGGGGGACTTCGGCATCTGCATGGACGGGGACCCCACCACACAATCCGACGTGCATTCGTTTGGAGTCATCATCCTGCAGCTGCTGACGGGGTTGCCCCCGGAGGACGTCGCCAAGCTGGTCGACGAGGCGATGGAAAAAGAGGAGTTGCACACCGTCCTCGATCCCACTGCAGGGAACTGGCCGATCCCGCTGGCCAAACAGCTAGCGGGCGTCGGCCTGCGGTGCGTGTGCGTCAAGATGAGCCGGGAGGAGCGCCCTGACCTCGTGGGGGACGTGTGGAAGGAGTTGGAGTCCCATAAGAATAATGCCGGCATCCTTACCAGCGGGCAGGATGACGACGGCCCGCCGAACTACTTCATATGCCCTATCACTAGGGATGTAATGGAGAACCCTCACTTCGCCGCCGATGGGCACACGTACGAGTTGGAGGCGATCCTGAAGTGGATCCACGGTGACCACGGCAAGTCGTCCGACAGGAGCGTCAGGTCACCGATGACGAACCTGAAGCTCGAGCACTTCGAGTTGACCCCGAATTTGGCGCTCAGCTCGGAGATCAAGGAGTGGAAAGAGAAGCAGGTGCGTAGCTTGGTCTGTGACCCACGTCCTGTCCCTGTCCAAAATAGCCAAGGGCACACAATTATTATTAATCCAGAAGAAGAAGCCCAGTCACAACCACCCACAAGCCTGCTACCCCAAGTATCCAGCAGCCCGCCCACCACCGTGATCCCGTCGTTGACCGACGACGCCGGCTCCAGCTCACTCACACAATCCCACAACACGGCACTTCCCCCAGCGTCCAGCAGCCCGCCCACAACCCTGATCTCGTCTACCACCGATGCCCGCTCCCGCTCGACCGCAGCGCCACCACCACGACGGCCGGTCAGCCCCTCCTCCTCTACTGACTTCTTGCCTCCACCCACTGGAATCCGTCGACGCCGCGTCAATGGCCGTCTGCTGTCGTCGTCGACGGAGCCAGACGTGCCAGCTGGACCAGGAGAGACTAGCAGAATCCGAGGGAAATTCAAACATCAGTAAACCCAAAGGTCCATCGGTATCAGTTCACGGAAGATATATACGGCTGTTAAGTCATTTTCACATACACGTATGTTACTCTGCTTGCGGAAAAACTGTGTGTACGTAGAGTGTGATGTTAAGAAAAAAACAAAAAAAAAGCAAACAGAAAAAACAAAAAAAAAAAAGCAAAACACAAAAAAACAAAAAAGAGTGTGCTATTTCTTTTGTTTAAAGACATGTGTGTGTTATTTATATATTGTACGTCTTTGGTGTACCTCTATCAAAACATCTCTAAATATGATTCCTGAACCAAAAAACGGACAGCGGATCGGGCCACGTCACCCGATAACCCGCTAACCGTTGGATCGGCCCCTCATGTAATATTGACCATCCGATGCGGGTTCTATCGGGCCTGTCACCATCAACCTGCAAACCCGGCCACTCACTCGTCGCAAACCCGGGTCAAGGTCCTAATCCCACCACGCTCCACCTTGCACGCCGGCCCCCAACGGCCTCCGCCTGCCTCCTCTGTCGCGGCGCTTGGGCCACGGCAAGGGGCATCCCGTCCTACTCCTCGCAGCCCCGGAGATCGCCGCTTCCCACTCCTCGCAACCGCAGCCAGCCTACACCCTCCGCTTGCCACGCCGCCAGCTCCTATCCCCCTCTGCAACCACCTCCTCCGCCGTGATGCATGGGCCACTGCAAGGGCACAACCAACCACGCACAAGCGCGACCGCCGCCGTGGCAGCGCATGCGCCAGCCACCAGCGAGGCGGCGTGACCTGCGCTGTCAAGCCGAGCGCGGCTCGCACGGGCATGGTCCCCAGGGCAGCCAGACGCGGCCGCCACCGCGGAGGTGCGGACCACAAGCGCAGTCGCCAGTTATCAGCGAGGCATTTTCTAGCCTATTACGATCTGGAAATTTCGACAATAGAGATCTTCGCCAGATATGGATGGAGATTTAGCAATAGATTAAGTTTATGATAAATTTCTTTTGCTTTATTTCAGCCGTTTTGTTTGGCTGATGGGTGTGAATGCTATGTGGGCGATGGAGTCTACCCCATAGTAAAACTTTGTAATAATTTACGGACACAAGCATCTCATGATGTTGAGACCGGGATATTTTTCATTTGCTTGATGAAATAAACTTCCCTTTATCTAAAAAATATATATATTTTTAGGACATACCATCTGGTTATTATCTTCCTTTACTGTTCATCTCACAGAAGTCTATATTTTATGGATGCCAATTAGTTTAGTCTAGCTCGGTGTTTTCTTCCCTAGGCTTGCTGTGGTAGCTGTTGAAGTGTGCCTCGCGGGTGCCGTTTGGGCTCAGGGTGACTTGTTTCATGAGATGAGTTGTGGTCAGTTTTCATGTCAGAGTTCCTTGGCCAAGGCCAAGCGTGAGTAGTGTTGGTATGTCATATAGATCGGTTTGTCGTGGTTATTTAGCTTCACCATGCTAATAGTGTGGTACAGTAGACAGTAGTACGTAAGCTGGGTCAGTTCTTGCCCTAGAGTTGTTGATGACACATATCATGCACCATTTAGTTGTAACGTTTTTTTGGGTCTAGTCTTTTCTTCTAAAAAAATACTAGCATTTTTGTTTTTCTTCTAGTAATATTTGCGGAAAATCTTTTGCCGTCTTCTCAATAACAAAAGGGGTGCCAACCGTATCCTGTGCAATAACTTTAGGTGGCGTTTGGATAGTCAACAGAATAGGGAAATGAAAATAGTATGGGATAGAAAGGGGCTGGTTATCGATTCTCGGAAACCGGACTTGCAGCTCAATCCATTGTTCGGCAACAGTTGTGTTGGAGTTTGGTTTTTACGTGGGATCCGCTTCCTTATTACAGAAATAGACAGAGCACTCTGCCATTCTTTTCCCCTTTCACGCAAACAATAGCACCTTTTCTACATGAACTTATGCATCCATCAAAGCTAGGCAAATTGGGCTGTTGCGTCTCTGTTCTCCACGGTCAGAGCAGGACGCGAAGGACTCAAAATCAAACTGTGGACACGCTGGCAAGACAGGCACCCCAGCTTACGCAGGACACTCCTCCAAATTTCTCATGTACTTGTTCACACTCAGGCACATGTAAACCAGTGCACGTTGAGAGATGTACTGCAATATGCACTTCTGGACTCTGTAATGGTGCTCGTGGTCAGGGAACTGATGAAAGGTCCAGCTTCATCTGGAAAAACTCGGCTCCTCCAAGGTCCAAATGTTCATGTGGCTGCTCACTCAAGGGCGGATTCAGTGTCGTCGTATCCTTCAGCGGAAGAGCATTCTCCCTACGGCCACGTGCGAAGTCTGTGGGGAAGAGGATGAAACAACTGAACACATAATCAACGGGTGTGCAATAGCCAGGCAGTTTTGGATAAAGATCGGTGTGCCTATACCACCAGGATTTCCAGTGCACGAACTGCAAAAGATCAGTCGCCCCAACAGGAGTTTGGGATGTTCATTGCCTAATCATGCTAGCAACTATGGAAAACGAGAAATGCGCTTGTGTTCAGAGCAAAAACAGCCACCATCCAGCAGCTCCTCACCTCGTGCAAGAAGGAAGCTTTGCACCGAAGAGCTAGACTGTCGAGGAAGAAGAAACCAATAGCGGATAAATGGTGTTCAATTTTTCAAGAAGCACTACACAACTAGGGATGTGCTTGCTATGGCTTCAGTAACTAAAATCAAAATGATGTAAGTCCTTGTAAACATCCTCACGTGCCGCTTGAGGGCCAATATAATATAATACAGGTGGGGGACCCACCCCCCACTCCCCCGCCCCCGCCCTTTGAAATTAAAAAAAAAAACTGGTAATGGTGCTAACGGCTTCATACTGTTGAAATAAAAGCCGTTTGTTGTAAAAAACAAGGATCTCTGTCGGATCTCTCAAGGGCAGTGCATGATGGTTCGCCGCTGAGGCTAGGACCAACTAGGCGTGGCCGCGTGGGGTTTCAGCCCACGCAGGGCTAGTATATCGCTTTATCTTCCCAGACTCCCATGGGTACACAGCGGACACATACAACCCTGGATGATCTGAGGTTCCTCACTAGGTGCTAGATCGTCCGGTGGCCCTGTGGTTATTGGCTTGTTTCCAACGTTTATTGGAGAAGATGCATGTATCTTGGCTCTTACCAAAAGGAAATTGGCTCCAGACTAAGGGCCTGTTTGGTTCTTTAGCCCACAGACTAGGGACTAAACTTCAGTCCCCAACCTTGTTTGGTTCGAGGAATTAAAAGACATTCAAGAAGATGAACAAAGTCCAAAATGCCCTCCCTTCTATGCTCTTTCTCTATCCTTCCTCCGTCCACTCGCCTCTCTCACCTGCAAAACCAAATCCACGCCCGAGGAAGGGAGCTTGCTGGAGACATGGGCACCCGAGGTTCTTTTCCTCTCCCTTCTCCGCGCCCGAGGTTCTCTTCTCCGGCACTGGCATAGGGCACGACCGGCAGGGCGTGGGGCTACACCGGTGAGGCGTTCATGGCCGGCAGGGTGTGGGGCTGCACCGGTTAGCCGTTGCGGCTGGCGGGGTGTGGAGCGACACCGGGAGGCATTTGCGGGGCAGTGTCACGAACCGGCTACGACGGCGTGTGGGGAGCAGGAAGGGTGGGGACTGGAGAGGCATGGGCTGTCATTTTGGACCAGTAGTCCTCAAAAGCCACCCCCTCAAGGGACTACAGGACTATCCTACTTTAGTCCCTCTTTTAGTCTCCCTATTTGGCAAATTAGGGACTAAATAGGACTAAAATAGAAGGACTACTGAGTAGTCCCATGGAACCAAACAGGCCCTAAGAGAGGTGTTTGTTTTCTGGATATGGGCCATGCTCGCGGGTTGCACCGCATGCGCTTGTGTTTGGTAAGCTAGATCATGGGCCGCACACTTCCTTAATAAAGCAGTGAAGATACTGCATCCGGATACCACTACATGTCTGCAAAGAGTATACATAGTGGCCTTGATTCATTGTAAGCAGCTTTATTAAGAGTCCAACTAAAGCAACTGGACCGGAAAACTATGAACTTTGTTAAACATGAATATGCATGTTGGATTTGAAACCTTTGTTTGAATCATCTAGTTTGCTTGTGTTTTGGAGTTTACCTTGAACCTAATAAATTCTGGTTAGGCTAGCACCCTGACGTCTAGGCGGGGGCTAGAATCCGGACGCTCGTGTCTGCTATGCCTGCCCGCGCCGCCCCCGCGTAGGCATGCTGCTGCACCCGCCCATACGCCTGCGCCTGCTTCACGTTGGGGCCCGCGCCGCTCCGTTTTCTGCACCTACGCGGCCCACATGGGGCCGCGTCTCGAGTTGCGCACACACCATTTCCCATGCCGCTCGTGGCCCCTCCACACCCACGCGCATGCAGGCGGGCCTAGCAATTGCAACAAACAGATGCGGAAAATGGGCCCCACTACAACATGTGTAACACCAGATCTACTTTTGCAACATCTATATGAAATACTTGCAATATACGTCTGAAACACCAGGAAAACACGTGTGTAGCCATTGCAAAAACATACTCCCTCCATGTTGGTAAAAGAAGTCGTTTTGGACAAGGTTTGGGTCAAACATTGGGAATACAAATCATGAATAACTTTTAAGTTGTTGAGTTTGGAAATATGAAATCAATATGAATAGATTTTTCTTGAAATATACTTTCATAAAAGTATACATATATCACTTTTGAATAAATATTTTTATAGAAAAATGAAGTCAAAGTTATACTTTGGAGACCGTGTCATTGTCTAAAACGACTTCTTTTACCAACATGGAGGGAGTATGCAATATCCAGATAAAATACTTGCAACATATGTGTGAAATATATGCAACACTCAGATGAAACATTTGCAACATACTCCTTCCTTCTCAAGATAGAAGGCATGATTTAACTTGATGTGGTCTTCAAGATCATAGTTAAGCCGTTAATTTATACTATTATATATAATTTATAGAAAGTATCATTAGAAAATATTTGGAAACAAAAATCTAATGTTACCACTATTGTACTATAAATTTTTTATATTATTAGGCTAATTATTGGTCAAAGATAACAATTTAAATTTTGAAATACGTGCATGCCTTATATCCTGATGAAACGGAAGGAGTATGTGTGAAACATATGCAACACTCAGATAAAACACATTTGCAACATATGTTCGAAAACACAGATGAAACATTGGGAACAGACATCTACAACATATGTGTACAAGCATTGCAACAAATACAACATTCCAATCTACTTTTGCAACATCCATCTGAAACAATTGCAATATACCTATGAAACATCTGAAACACTTGAAACATAGGCTTGCAACATGTGTTTTCACCCTTCTTTCATGCGACGCAGAGGTTTGGAGGTGGCGACGCAGCAGAGGGGAAGAGGGTCGGGCTGGACATGGGCGGAGCAGAGAGGGGGAGGGAGGAGCCACGTGGAGATGGAGTCGAGACGGCGGCATCGCATGGGTTGTGGCGGTGAGAGGCGCTTCAGTGGTGGCGCGGCGTGCAAGGCATGGTTTTTTTTAGAGAGCGCGTCCGGATGGACGGACGTTGTCATCCTATCACTATCGAATAAATTCTATTGACTTATCTGCTGGGTCATCCGAAGAACATTTTTTGAGTCAACATAATACGGGAAACTTACTATAATTTTGGTAAAAGTTAAAAGTAGATGTAACGTATTCACACAGAATGTATGGACTCTAACCAACCAATAAGCTGAATTAGTGCCAATCAAGTATTGTTGCCTCTAACTAACAAAATTGTTGTGTACTAATAAGGTAGTGAGGATTTACCAATCGAGTAGGCTTACTGCATAGATTGTTTTTTGTCACTTCTTGTGAGCTCTTTAAGAGCTTGTTTTTATAAGCCAGAGACTTAATTTATAATACATTTTGATTAAGTGCATAACTTATGTTGAGATTAGAATAAAACTTTTTTTTTAAAAAAGAGAAATATCCGTGGCGGAGGGAAATGATCTCCTCCTCCTTATCTGGAAGGAAAAACAAGAGCAAAATTCTGACGGGCCCCCTGGTATGGCTCATGCATGCATGCATGTGTTTGCGGATAGCTTTGTTGTCGCTTCGTTATCAGCTGCCGCCGCACACGCCACACCACACACGTCCACACCACACCGCGTGTTATCCATTTCGCATGATCGCATCCCGTCCATATCGTCCTGCTCCCTCCCCTGAGTCACTGACACCCTGGTCTAGCTTTGGTCCTTGTTCCTACCAACAGCCAACTCTCTCCTTCCCTCCCTCCCCAAAAGTCGAAGGAGCTGAAGCCTCTCAAAATCACCAACCAGTAACCAATGGCAATTAACATTATTAGTTAACAAAGAGTCAAAGAAGGAAAGGAGAAATTGATCTGATTATGCAGGTGCAAACACAAGAAACACTCTTGTTCTTGCCACAAGCCAAGTGAAGGTGCAAATCAGAATAAGTAATTAAGCAAACTCCTACAAGTATATCACTTTGGATCCCCATGCCAAGACAAGACGCGGTACGGTGAGCTCGAGAGAGGAAGAAAGCACGGAACGGAACGGTATTTCCTTTGCCAACGAAACGACCGATACCGAGAGGGCAGCTAGCTAGCTAGGTGGCTAGGCAGCAATGGCGACCTCGGCCAGCGGCGTCTCCTTCCTCCTCGCCCAGCCGCCGCCCCCTGCCAACGGCACCAGGTACACACACAATCAATCACCATGCAGTTCACCGCCCACGCCCACCCTCAGCATGCTCACCGTCATCGCGCGCGCGCGTTAACTAACCGCATGCTCTGTTCCGTTCGCAGCCTGTGGCGCGGCGTCGTCGCCGCGCGAGCTCCTGCTCCTGCTCGGTTCGTGGCCCTCGCCACCAAAGCCAACGCCAAGAGGAGGACGCTCCGGTTCGTTAGCGTCAGCGTCAGGTGCGTCGGCGTCGGCGGCACCGAGGCGCTGCGCTCCGACGCCGCCGAGCCGGCGGTGCCGTCCCCGTCCTCGGTGCCGCGGTCCGTGCCGGTGCGCGTCGCCTACGAGCTGCAGCAGGCCGGCCACCGCTACCTCGACGTCAGGTACGGTACGGACGGCATAGCACAGCCACGCTCCCTGTTTCATCTGTTGGTTCGGTTCTGAATCTGATGGTAGTTGAGAGCTGCAGCCTTGAAGAGCAAGAGCACATATTTTTTTAACAGTTCATTCAGTTAGCCTCTCCCTGGTGCTTGGTGGGCTTGGTTCCTCATTCTATCTCAGTGCTAGCTGCCGAATCGAAATGTGTGTTCAATTCACCACTTCCCAGTTCACTCGGATTCAGAGAACGAAAGATTGGTGTTAGCTAAGCTCAACTGCGATTCAGAATTCTTGAGGCTCGTCGTTCCCGTTCTAATTTTCTTGTTTTCATCTGATGTGATTTGTGATGATGCTTCCATCCTGTATGTATGTAGAACGGAGGGCGAGTTCAGCGCTGGCCACCCGGAAGGAGCTGTCAACATCCCCTACATGAACAAAACCGGCTCAGGTAATGCCTGCCTGCCTGCCTGTCAAAACCCAAAACCATTGTTCTCACCGCCGTTGCTTCCTCTGTCCTGTTCTGTTCAACTCTGTGATTTGTGAGCATCTCCGTCTCCACTCTCCACCAGCTGCCTGTATCATTATCAAAGCATAGCAGCGTGCATTCTTTCCGCTGTTTTTGTTCTGAATATTTCTGAACTTTCCTTGTCACGCGCAGGAATGACGAAAAACACTCACTTTCTTGAGCAAGTGTCGAAGATCTTCGGAAAGGACGACGAGATCATCGTTGTACGTGAACTACGCTTGCTGAATGAATCTAAATTTCAGAGATTATACGTTCATTTCGGTTGGTTCCTTAACTCTCAGTGAAAATTAATCTCGCCTGTTGTTCCTTCCCAGGGCTGCCAAAGCGGCAAGAGGTCTCTGATGGCGGCGACTGAACTCTGCTCTGCTGTAAGCTAGCTAGCATGGCCATCTCCATCATCTCCTCCTCACAAATTAGCTCTTGGCTTTCTGCAATTCATGGCAATCCAATCATTGCGATTGCGACCATATTTCCAGGGCTTCACTGCTGTGACCGACATCGCCGGTGGATTCTCGACTTGGAGGGAGAATGAGCTGCCTACCACAATCCAGTGATAGCTCTGAGCTTGCCTCGGCAGCATTATACATGTTGTCGGAGCTAGTAGCCCAGCGTTCTGTCAAGGCCTGTTCTGCTCCAGGATTGTACATATGTCTGATGTCTTCCATAGTTCTGGAATAAGAGTGCAGCAAAATGGAGCATGTAAAGCAAAGCAGAATAGAAGCACAACAAATAGGGGGTTTTACATTATGCTTCATCTCATGTATAGTAGTACATTATCTACTCTGCCCTTGGATGTTGCATTTTCACCTATTCTTTTAAAAAAAAAACGAACCGGGGCACAGGATGTGCCAATTTCTACATTTTCACCTATTCAGCCAGCCATTCCAGCTTAGCAATACCAAAAGAAGTTTAACATTCTTCTTTTTTATTAAAAAAATGCAATAAAAAACACATCTCCATCAGGGCAGATTACAAGTTGATGACCAACATGAGTCCATGAAGTAGACAGTAGCATCTAACATGTCAATCTCCTTAAGGAAAAACTTTATCAATATAATGTAGAACGTTCCAAAATGTGAGCCAAACATCGGCGTTAAATAAAGTGAAGTTCCAGAAGCACAAGGTTTGATCGTCACAGATATTATATTACGTCAATCAATGTGTGCCAATCAATGTTTGACACCTAAATTAGTCTCTAGAGGCATAGGGTACTAGCTGAGGAGAGGAAATTGGGGAGCGACGCCCGCCGCCGCAACCGCTGACCTCGCCACCTCACGTGCCGCACCCCGCCGTCTCCAGCATCTGCGGGCGTGCCCACCCAGCTCGCCCCGGTGGGCTCCCCTGCCCCAGCTCGGCTGCAGTGCCTACGGCGCATGCTCGACGGAATGCCGCACTGGGACGTCGTCTCAGCCACGACAGCAGGAGCTCCGCCCTCCCCCGCCGGCGTTGAAGACCGTCGGTGATCCTGCCGGGAGTCCCCTTCCATGGGCTCCTCCTCGGACCTTGTGGGCCGCCTGGACTTCAACCCTGGAAAGGATTTCCAGGATGAAGTCTACCACCGATTTGGTTCAACGGTACACTTCAACTCCTCCTCGCCCTCTGGATCGTTTTTTCTCCTCGCAACATTCCGACGGTTTCTCTTCCGATTGACGGAAGAATCTGTTGCCCTCGCTTTGCAATCTTGTTTGGGTGGTTGTGCCGACAAATTCCATGTCAAATTCCTAAGTACAAACCATTTTCGGTTCTCGGTTGCCTCCAAGCACGTTGGTTTCCTTGTCTACAATCTCAGAAGGGTTATCAGCTCCTCTTTTGATGTCTATTTTCACCTTTGGAACAACGGTACTCCACACTGGGAGCGTGAAAAGAGAGCTTGGGAGATTGAACAAGAGAAGCAATGGACTGCTGTCTTATCTAAGTGCGCCATGAGGCAAGCCAAAGTGAAAGAAAAGGCTCAAAATTCTATTCCTAAGAAAGTTCGATTTGCCAAACCTCTTGTCCAATATCCTAGACACATAATTCAGTTTGGAGCCTTTCGTCTTGTTGTTGTGGAGACTGACGTCCCTCCTGTTAACATTTTTTATCCCCGCAAGTCCAATGTTCATCCCGTTCAGCCTGTGCTTGCATGTTCTTCGCACCGATCCTGCATGCAAAGATCCACCAGTCCAAGCGGCTCCAGCATTAATAGCGGATCTGATCCCTTGACTAATTCAAATTTGAATATTACTGGATCTCCTGCCCCATCGGTAACCCATCTAGATATTATCTGTGCTCGTTGCCTGGTCTTGGGTCATGCCAAAGATACGTGCAAGGGTCAACTCAGGTGCAAATCTTGCTACAATTATGGGCACACCTCAAAGCAGTGCTTCACCTGGACTCAACCACGTTTTAAGTGGGTTCCAAAGAAGTCTCAGGCAATCAATGTCCTACCTGCACCGGAGCCCATCATCACCAACAGACAATACTTTACAGAAGAAATCATACAAGAACATGAACAAATGGACTCTCAATCAGCTCTACTGACTTCAGATCCCAACCCAGGTGCAGCTCGAATAGGCATGGAGCTCGTCCGCTGGAAGCCCGTCCTAGACATCATGGCACTCCAGCTCTGGCCTCTGATAGTTGAAGCTCGCCGTCAGGTAAAGCTCCCGAAGAGGCCTGTTCCTGTCATCCTGTTAGGAGCACCACCAATACGCAAGCAAGGCCGAAGTGATTCTAGCCCAGTTGGATTTGAATTTCAAACTGGACAAATATGTAACTCCATCGCCGGTTCTTCTATGCGTTTTCTTAGAGGGGAAGGTCCAGGATTATCTCTGGATCATGTGACTGATAACAATGTTGACAATGACAGCTCATCTTCTAGTGATGCATCTTCAGAGTTAATTGAGGAACATGCCAGATTTGGGGCTGCCAGGAACCGTTGTGCAGATGTTCTGTTTTTTGGCAGGAAGGGATTACCTGGTCACGCCTTTGTGAGAGTCACTGGATCAGCTTTTGATCACAGCTCATCGGCTTTGGGTAACCGCATTGTCACACCAGCTTCTATTCTCCAAGAGCCTGTTGATCAAAACTCTATGACCGCACCTACAGGCTGGGAAATCGTTCCCTGGAAGCCAGTTCGTGATGTCGTAGCTTTGCAGCTTTGGCCGCTCATTGTTGCGAGCCGTCGTGCACTGCAGCCAACAATAAAGGCTGCACCGGTTATCATCCTAGGAGGATCAGAGGATGAACAAGCAGAGCAAGCAGAAGAAGGCCCAACTGACTTTGGCCCACAGAGTTTTGAATTTCAGACACAACAGGCCCAGCCAATCACCACTCCAGCAGCAGGCCGGAAGAGGGGCCAAGGGCATCCTAGGAAGGTGCTATCGCTCCCAGCACCGTCAAGGAGCTCAGCGCCGATAGTGGAATCATCTGTCAGGCGTAGCTCGAGGGTTAGCAAAGGCAAAGATGGCTTTCACACACCTACAGTGATGCTTGAAGAAGAGCCTTCCAAGAAGAGAAACAAGATTGGTGCGGTCCTGATCGATGAGTCAACAGGCATGATTGGCCCAGTCCCAATGGTGATCCTGCAAGACTGGGGGGTCAAGTGTGGCATAGCTCCTGAGGAGTTGAGCCAGGAAGCGCTGATGCAGGCGCCCTCTACCAACCCAGATCCAAATGAAGAACATGATACTCGTGTTTCCTTTACACTGCCCACGCTAGCCGTAGCAGGTCTCGCCTCCTACACGCAAGGTTCCCATGAGTAATAGAAACTGGCATGTTCTATGTTGGAACGTAAGAGGCATCAATGGGGCAGATAAATGGGACGCTGTACGCGACAAAATTGAAGAAAGTGCATGCTCTGTGTTCTGTCTCCAGGAAACAAAGAAGGAACATTTCGATCAGCAATTTATTAGAAAGTTTGCACCTAGGCGATATGATAGTTTTGACTTTGTACCGTCTATGGGTGCCTCGGGGGGTATATTGGTTGGCTGGAACAGTTCTCATTTTGTGGGTCAGGTCATTGACAAGCAAACCTTTGGCATCACAGTTTCGTTTACCTCAGCTCAGAACATGGATACGTGGCGTTTGACCAATGTTTACGGCCCCTGTATAGAACCAGCTAGATCTCAGTTCATCAACTGGTTTAAGAACCATCACATTTCTGACAATGATAATTGGCTTTTCTTGGGGGACTTTAACTTTTATAGATCTTTGCAGAACCGTAATAAGCCGGGTGGAAATTTAGCAGATACCCTTATTTTCAATGAAGCTATCGGCCACCTTGGGCTCATCGAACTCCAACTGAAAGGTAGAGCGTTCACCTGGAGTAATATGCAAAATGATCCGTTGTTGGAGCAACTTGATTGGTTTTTTACCTCGACCAATTGGACTGTTGAGTACCCCAGTTCTGAAGTTTTGCCGATGGCAAAAATAACATCAGATCACATCCCATGCAAGGTGAGCATTGGCACCAGAATACCACGCTCCAACATTTTTCGCTTTGAGAATTATTGGGTGGAGCATGCTGGCTTCCTAGATACTGTTCAGAGCAACTGGAGCCAGGCAACAACAGCGCATACAACATCAAAAAGCATCTCTATGAAATTCAAAAGACTTCGCAGTGCCCTGAAAAGTTGGAGTCGAGGCTTATCTAACTTGACTCTCTTGATTGCTAACTGCAACAAGGTCATTATGTTCCTAGATGGTCTTGAAGACAGGCGGCCTCTATATAACACGGAGAGCAATCTCAGGTCCCTTGTCAAGTGTCAGCTAGCTACTCTTCTTCATTACAAGAATGTCTACTGGAAGAAAAGGTACACGGTTAACAGGATCAAATTGGGCGACGAATGCACTAAATTCTTTCATGCAATGGCAACAATATCACACAGAAGAAATTCTATCCCTCAGCTGCTGAATGAACAAGGACAGTGGGTTCAAGATCATGAAGGAAAGGCTGGGTTACTATGGAATGCTTTTAAGAAGACAATGGGGGTCTCCTCAAGCCCCAGATTGGTCTTTGATCTTAGCTCACTCATTGTTGCAGTGCCTAATCTAGAGAGCCTTGCTTTGCCTTTCCAACAAAGTGAGATTGATAACATTGTTAAAAGAATGCCAACTGACAAGGCACCGGGTCCTGACGGTTTCAATGGAATGTTTTTGAGAAAGAGTTGGCAGATCGTCAAGTACGATTTCTATAGTTTGTGTGAAGAATTTTTCAATGGTTCAGCTAACCTTGAGTGTATCAATAACTCATACATCACTCTGGTGCCCAAGGTCAGTAACCCAGAAACGGTCAGTGACTATAGGCCAATTTCATTGTTGAATATCAGTCTCAAGCTACTCACTAAAATCCTAGCTGACAGACTACAGTTAGTGATACTCAAGCTTGTGCATAGCAATCAATACGGCTTCATTCGCACGCGCACTATACAAGATTGCCTTGCCTGGAGTTTCGAGTATATCCACCAGTGCCATCATTCCAGAAGAGAAGCTATCATACTCAAGTTGGATTTTCAAAAAGCGTTCGACATGATTGAGCACACCACAATACTTCAGATGCTACAACAGCTTGGGTTCCCGGAACGGTGGATCAACTGGATCCATGCTATCTTATCCTCAGGCTCCTCTGCAGTTCTCCTAAATGGTGTCCCGGGAAAATACTTTAAATGTATGAGGGGTGTCCGACAAGGCGATCCGCTATCGCCACTGCTCTTTGTTATTGCTGCAGAGTTATTGCAGGTGCTAGTGAACAAAGCGGCTAGTCAGGGCTTACTAAGAGCGCCTATTCCACATGATGATCATGAGTTCCCGATAATCCAGTACGCCGATGACACGCTTCTGATTCTTCAAGCTGATGCTAATCAACTGTTTTTTTTAAAAGCATTGCTAAACAGTTATGAAACTTCATCGGGGCTCAAAGTCAACTTCAGAAAGTCACAAATGATTCCTATCAATTTGTCAGCACAGAGATTGGGGCACCTTGCCAGTACATTTGGCTGCCAAACTGGATCACTTCCGTTCACCTACCTTGGTCTGCCAATGGGCACGACTAAACCAAGAATAGATGACTTGTCACCAATCATGGATAGAGTGGAACGAAGGCTGTCTGCATGCTCTACTTGGCTATCTTACTCTGGAAGGTTGCAAATGATTAATTCAGCAATCACACCCATCGTGACGTACATGCTTTGCACCATCAAAGTTCCTAAGGGCTTCATCGAGAATATTGATCGTGCACGAAAACAGTGTTTGTGGAGAGGGAGTGATGATACAGCCAAAGGTGGTAACCTGGTGGCGTGGCCAACTGTTATGCAACCTAAAGACAAGGGAGGCCTTGGTGTCATCAACCTTAGGCTACAGAATGATGCGCTCTTGTTAAAACAGTTGCACAAGTTCTATAACAAAGTAGACACACCCTGGGTCAGTCTAGTCTGGAACAGATACTATGAAGGTAAAGTCCCACATGAATGCAGAGAGTTAGGCTCCTTCTGGTGGCGGGACGTCATGCGTCTCAACGGCATATACAGACGCATAGCAAATTGCTCGCTTGGGGATGGTTCTTCGGTCTCTTTCTGGAATGATCAGTGGTCGGATTCAGTTCTTTCAGTTCAGTTTCCTCGGCTCCACTCATTTGCCATGAATAAGTCCATCTCGGTGCAGAGCTTGATGCTAGAGCAAGATTTAGATAGTATCTTCTTTCTACCTCTGTCCAGCCAAGCACATGATGAGTTGACGCTCCTCCAGAACTATCTCGAAGATATTGAGTATGATGATAGCACTATTGATTCATGGACACCAGTATGGGGAAATAAGTACACTTCTCGGCGCTTCTATGCCCATGTTTTCAGTTACATAGAAGCTCATCCGTCCTACAAAGCTCTCTGGAAGTCAAGCTGCACGCCCAGGATCAAATTCTTTGCATGGCTGATACTTGTGGACAGACTAAATACAAAGACCATGCTGAGAAGGAGGCATATTAATATACAGGATGATGCTCTTTGTGTGTTATGTGACACAGGTCTCGAAGAGGATATTGATCATTTGTTCTTTGATTGCCCGTTCGCTATGCAATGTTGGAATTCCATTCATTTTACCTGGGATACTTCCCTGCCAATGTTGGAGCGGTTGGCTGCAGCGACCAATGCGCACAATCTGGAGTTCTTCACAGAAGCCTCTCTCATCGCAGCATGGGAGCTTTGGAAAGTTCGTAATGACAAAGTCTTTCAGAGGACAGATCCCACTATTGCTACTTGGTTTGCTAATTTCAAAAATCAATGTACTCTTCAATCTGTTAGATTTAAGGAAGATCTTAGATCATCCTTCTGCTTTTGGTTAGATGCCTTTAGTTAATTGAGGTTTGTAATCCCCTAATCTCCTGGACCTTTTCTTAATTTTATTTTAAATCTCACTGTGGGGATCTCCCCCACAGTCTTTACGTCAAAAAAAAAAATGTTTGACACCTAATGGTGCCAGTAGGAGTACAAAAAAAAAGTAGTCAATTAGTTTATAATGCATCTATTTTTGGAAAAGGATACAACTCTAGCATGGCGCTAAGTTAAACTATGTTAGAAGTTTGATTAATTTTATAAACGGAATATTTTTAAAAAAATATCTATTTGGAGTTATAAATATTAATACTTTTTAAAAAAGTTACCCAACTATAAATTGTTTAAACAAGTATTGTCTGTAATCAACAAGTAAATTTTTCAAACAAGTATTGTCTGTATTCAAAAAGGTATACTGTTATAGCATAGTCAAACTATCTTAAAGTTGACCAAATTTATATAAATTAGTATTGCTATTTATCTTATTAGATAGGTGTAATTATATCTGTATTACATTATATTTTCATAGTATAGCTTTTTGGAGTCATAAATGTTGATGTTATTTTCTATAACTTAGTCAAAATTTAGACGGTTTGCTAAACCTAAAATGCTTTATGTTTAGGGGATGAAGGTAGTAAAAAACTGTGCTTGCAATCCTTTTGGGACGAAAGTAATACATATTTCTTTAATGACCTAGCATGAGATTTTGCTGATATCATTATATATAGAAGAGTTGTCAGATAAATAACCCTAGAAGGTTTTATAAGGTTTGAGGTAGGTTAACAAAAAAAACTAAATTCCAATAAGGAGCAGAGCAAAAACTAAATAAAATGATTCATCAAAATACTTTTAACATACCCCATCTCTATATCCAAGATTTGTTGGAGCTACGAAGAATCAAATACTTTGAGTTGGGGTTGCCGATGTAAAGCCTTAGAAATACATGGTTTTAGAGCATTTTAAGGTATATAAAAGGTACAATATACTCCCTCTATCTCTGAATAAATAGATTCCTAGAGTTATCTTAAGTCAAACTTTTTAAACTTTGACCGAATCTATAGAATAAAATGCTAAGACTTATGGTATCAAATTAGTATAATTAGATTTACCATAGAATATATTTTCATAAGATGCTCATTTTATGTCATATATGTTTTTATTCTTTTTTATAAAGTTAGTCAAACTTAAAAATATTTGACTCGCACGGATTCTAGCAATTGATTTCTTTGGTGACCAAGGGAGTAGATCCTAGCCATTAATTAAATAGTATTCATTTGTTTACTAAACAACGCACATACTGGTATTTCCAATTTGTACTAGATAAAGTCTCAAATAGGAGGAAGTCTCAAATAGGAGGGTAATGATTCAGTATCCGCATCAATTCAGGTTTCCAGTCTGAACAAGCATAAATAAAGTTTTTTTTAGAAAAAAACATGTATATATACCTCTTCACAATTGGAATATTGAAACATATAAACCACAATAAAAAAATTTAGTGGCACTACTTGTAGTATCAAGCATAATGTGATTCTACTTATAAATTATACTATTTACCGGTTTGAATTTAGACAAGGTTCAAATGTATATACATATCCATACCTATAAAATAGTATATTGCTTGTTGAAGTACAGTATTTTATTTTTTAAAAAAAAGGATTTGCTATTTTTAGCATCTGTTTAGGCAACGGCTCTGAGCCATCAGATGAAGATCTAACGATCTAAATTCACACAAAGAAAATTAACAATAAACAATTCTTTCTATTGTAAGACAATTACAAAATTATGATCTAAATTGACACAAAGACAATTAACAATAATGGTAATGCTTGCAGTTGGACGTCCGGAGGCATTGATTCAGTCAGACAGTTCACCCGAGGTTTATGTTGCAGTAGTTTAAGTGATATGTTGCCACAGCCGATCTTCATTGTTGCATGTTTTATGGCAGACTCAGTATATAGTGGGCTTTGTGATGTTGCAGTAGATGAATGTTTGATGTTGCACATGGGTATTTGAGATGTTTCGTAGGCTGACTTTTGGATGTTGCAGGTTGATTTTCGTGATGTTGCAATGGGTAATTTGTGATGTTGCAGGAGATCATTCTACATGTTGCAAGTAATTTCTTTTTTTCTATATATATTCGGTGTTCAGCTTCTCCATGCCTACGTTGTGCTAGTGTGGGAGCGCACACGCTTCACGGAACACGCTAGCTGTTGAACCGAGGAGAAAAGGAGGTGACCTATGGTGTGTGTTAGCGGCCGGAGAGGGAGGAGCGCGACGAGTGAGCTTATGGGTACTGGCCAATCTCAATTGCTATGAAAACGTCCATCATACGACCACGTGATCGTGCGATGAATTCTAATTTCCAATATGTCCTGATGTCCGAGTGCCAGTAGTTCCGTAGCAATGAACATTTCTTTCTATAGTAAGACAATTAAAAATTATGATTTGAATTGACACAAAGATGTATAAATCATGAAGCAAGATCAAAGGATCACGTCATCACCTGAACTAAAGACTTCAGCACATGCTGCCTAGGAAAAGTGTTTTAAAAAGTCTACTAGTAGTGTCGAGAAAATAGGAATTTTGCCCTCGTCAAAAGTGGGATTCGCTGAAATGCCAACGAGTTTGTGGGCTTCGCCAGAATGCCTCTATGAAACGGGTGTTCAACGCTATTTTGTCATTTTACGACTTTAAAAATCTTTGAAATTTTTTCAACCCAAATTTGCACTTGCTCTACCCGTTTTACCCCTGCCTCTTCTCGTTCTCTAACTGTGTCTCGTCTTTCCCATCTCTCCCGTATCTCTTCTCTCACCGGTCGGGAGGACGAAGCCGGCGGCCCCGGGCCGCTCCTCCTCGGCGCAGCACCGACCCCTGTGCCTCCCTGCCCCAGGCCGCTCCTCCCCAAGCGTGCCGCCGACCCCTACGCGGACACCCTCATCCCTAACTCCGCGCTCAAGGCGGCCATCGGCACCTGGTGCACGTGCTCCGAACGGGCTGTGCCAGCACCGCCGTCAGCAGGCCATGCTGCGCGCTATGCCTTCGGCGGCCGCCCAATCCATGAGGACCACCGCAAGGCGCGCGGCGGTGATGGACACGGACAACGACGGCATGGTCGCGGCGGCGATGGGCGTGCTGCGGGAGGCCACGAGTGAGGCGCGGAGCAGCGTGCGCGCGCTGTGCATGCTGGCGTGCTGCGCCGCGTGCTGCTGCTCCCCTGGGGCCGACGCGGGTAGGGAGCTGTGGGGCTCGGCCTGGGGTCGTGGGCGCAGGGGTCCGTGGCGCGCTTGGGGAGGGGCGGCGGCCACCGACGTTGTGCTCCCGGCCGGGAGATCTCCCCGTCGGTGAGACAGAGACAGGAAGAAAGAGAACGAGGGGGTAAGGTAATGGAGGCAGGGGTAAAACGGTCACAGCAGATGAAAGTTTGGGCTGAAATTTTTTTAAAGTTGTTTAAAATCACAAAATGGCAAAATAGCGTTGAGCACCCATTTCATAAAGGTATTCTGGTGAAGTCCACAGAATCGATGGCATTTTAGCGAAACCCACTTTTAACGAGGACAAAATTCCTATTTTGTCAGTAGTGTCTAGCTACCCTTTGAAAACCGGGAGAGACGCCCCTTCTGTACAGAGTACAGATTCTCCGCGATCCGCCCAAGAGACGCACCAGAGGAACCGAAAAGGAACAGGGCCTCCGGCTGGCGGCGGCGAGCGAGCAATGGCAGCGACCCTGGCCCGCGCCTCCTTCCCTGCGGCCCTCCGATCCCTTGCCAGCAGGTAGGCCATGCACGCGTTCTTGTTCTGCTTGATCGAAGGCGACGTCGCTGCCCCTGCTGACCCTCACACGGTGCATGCTCTGCGTTTGTGCGACGATCCGTAGGTCGCGGCGGCACAGCGCTGCAGGAGCTCCTCTCCTCCGGTTCGACGCCGCGGCGAGCGGCAAGAAGGAGACGGCCGGCGGCTCCCTTGTAAACGTCAGGTGCGTCATCACCCTCTCTGTCTGACTGTCTCTTCTCTTGATCGTCTTCTCCGACTCCGGCGATCGGTCGAGATTCCCATCCTCCAACTCCTGAAACTATAGAAATCATCGATCCCACGGCCGGCCTTGGGATTGGATCTACATCTATCTATGATTCATAATGCATGCCAACGTTGTGTCCTGCCATGTGGACGGATCATATATTATGTTATTAGTTATAGACTATGGATGGATTCCCTGATACTCCCGGTGCTTTCTGTTTCTTTCCCCAGGCACACCGTCACCAGCGCCGCCGGCGGCGGGGCGTTGCAGGCGGAGGAGGCGGCGGCGGTGCCACTACGGTCAGTGCCGGTGCGCGTGGCGTACGAGCTGCAGCAGGCTGGCCACCGCTACATCGACGTCAGGTAGTAATACACACGCCACGCTACTGGCCACCGTCAGCGTAGAGAGTACGGTGACAATTGACAGCAGAATATATATACTAACGATCGAACATCAAATGAATTAATATATAAGTAAAGATCTGCTGCCCGTGAACAACAACTATGATTAAATCGAACAACTCTTGTTCCATCTCATATTCGATTTGATTTAGTCGTAACGCCTCGTTGTGTGGTCTCGCCTTTCATGGTTACTACTGCTTCTGCAGGACTGAATCTGAGTTCAGTGCTGGCCATCCGGAGAGAGCTGTGAACATCCCCTACCTGTTCAAAGCCGGCTCAGGTAAATGCCTTCCATTCCAGCCACTAACAACATTGTTCTAATTAGCTAGCGTGTGTCGGTTCAGCTCTTGTGATCATTGCCATGACCATGAGGGTAACCTGTCGGTCAACTGATGGTTCTCACTTCTCAAAGCCCATTAGGAACGTTCCATTCATGTTTTTTTTAATCTTTCGCAAACGTGCCTTAGCACGTATTTCATTAGGAGGAAGACGATCTGAACCATTCATGCTGAACAGATTAAAAGCGAATGAGACCGCTGTCAACTTGCATGTTTAAAAGCAAAGCAGCAGCAAACTGAGGCGCCGCTTTGGCTTGGCCAAGGGGCAGTACTTAGCTTACAAACTTTATCATCTTGACCTTGTAACGTGCATGCATGCTTGTTCGCCTGATCTCCAGATTGCTGGTCCCAGGCTCCCAGCTACAGACCCCACATAGATGAATCATGAATGGGCAATATTTATAACTTTGCAAAGTCTGCCAACTACACCACCGGATATCCATCGTCCCGATGTCCTATATATATATAATTATATATATACTCGTCAGGGCACAGCTTTATGTTAGTGACTCCTTACTGTGCACCAAGTGTCTTTTCAGCCGTGTGTGTGGTGTGTGTTAGTGTGACACCAAGTTCTAGCAAAAACTCAATAGCATGCTAAGTTTTCTGAAATTTTACTGCCTGTAGTGTTACCATGTTTTGTTTTGGTTCACATCTGAGCAAGTCTCTACCTGCTACCAACCATATATAGGAACAACGAAGAACATGTGCTTCCTCGAGCAAGTGGCGAATATCTTTGGGAAGGACGATGGGATCATCGTTGTATGGTTCCTGAACACATGATGAACCAATGATTAATCACAAAATAGTAGTTCTAATTTTTTCCCCCATCTCAACTCTCTTTCTATTTCTGAAAGAAAAGAAATTGTCACTTGTGTTTTCAGGGTTGTCAGAGTGGCAGGAGATCTCTTATGGCAGCATCTGAGCTCAGCTCTGCTGTAAGCATGATCATCTTATGATCCTCAGTTTCATATCATGTCGCCAATAAGTTCTTGGCTTCCCTGTGATTCACAGTGGTTTTCTCTAAATTCAATGCAACCATTTTCAGGGTTTCACGACTGTAACCGATGTCGCCGGTGGATTCTCTTCATGGAGGGAGAATGGACTACCTATTACCCAGTAATGTTTGGCCCCCAAACCTGTCTACTCTAGCTCCGGCTCTGCTCATGGATCATAGACTATAGCCTTCTTGGCTTTCAAATTAATGTATCATATACTCAATTTGATTATAAATATATGACGCTTGGACAAATGAATCATTGCAAAGGTAGGATCAGATGACTAGTGAAGACAAGTATGCATTAAAGAGTAGTGCTAAAAACAGAAAAAGCATATTTATGGAACTTTCTAGAGAGAAACACTAAGCATACAGGAGTTGTAGTTGTCATGTTTCAGGGTGAAAATAGAATACTCTAGGTCTAGATATTCTTGTTTGCTAAGAAATATCTAAGAAATGAATAATACTAGGAAAAAATAGAAATGTTTCGCAACACTATAATGACATGACAAACTATATGAATAGGTGTTCTTTATTCTCATTCATACCAAGGCGCCATAAATAATAGTGAGTAGTAAGAGTAGTCATCTTGTAATAATAGCGAGTATAGAGTGTACATGAGTCCTTGGTAGTGTCACTTTGTACAAAAGTTTTCTTCGTAATGTTATGTATCACTTAAAGTTTATTTAGTTAGGCACAATCTTGATAAACTAAAAAATCATTTATACCTATGTTGTGAACTTGTGTCCATCATTATCTTTAGCAATGGATATTAATACTTAATCAGTGATAATAGTGTCACATTTTGTAATGTAATAGGTGTTGGAGATATTGATTGAGAATAGATGTATTACAAATATTGTAAGTGGATGATCTCAGCTCCACCGCTAGCGCACACGCTAATCTCGGCAGCGGCCACCAACCTCTTCTTTGGGTCATTCATGTAACGAGCGCCTTGGCAAAATGGGGAGCTACTACAAGACATCCCGACTCAGGGACCGCCACCTCTCAGCGCGCGTCCAAGAATGCGCCCGCTGCCGCGACCTTTTCCAGCTCCTTCACGTCGCAAATGGCTCAAGGACCGCCACCTCCCAACGCACGTCAAGGAAGGTGCCCGCTGCTGCGACCTTCTCGGTAGACGGTGTTTCAAACCAAGTGTTTGTTTTTTTTTTAAAACAGGACTTCACATGTATTTCGTTAAGAAGAAGTTAGAGCACTGAAATAACAGCTTACACGAAGCGATTATGGAGAACCCATAGCGCAACACATGAACCACAGAGGGAGTGGTTAAGAACAAAATAAGGAAAGAAACACGGTAGGGAGAGGGCCCTCCGCTGCAACCTAACTGACTAGACCTGCAAGGAAACAACAACACAATGGAGAACCCATAGCGCAACACATGAACCACAGAGGGAGTGGTTCAGAACAAAATAAGGAAAGAAACACGGTAGGGAGAGGGCCCTCCGCCGCAACCTAACTGACTAGACCTGCAAGGAAACAACAACACAAAAGACTACCAGGGAAGATGAAGCCGTGGTGGCAAAGCATCCACCGAGAAGAGACGACTACGACGGTGAAGTATCTGCCCGAACAAGATCAACTAGCAGCATAGTGGGAAAGCATTCGCCAGAGGCCACGCGGCAAAGTATCCAGTATCCACCAAGGAAAACGACAGCAAAGCATCCGCCGAAAAGAGCGCAAGCGGCCAAGTATCCGCTGCGAAGAACTAAACAACTGCGACAACACCAAACATTCGAGCTAGGCATACCAAAGTGAAGATTAAGCTGAACAGAGCATGAGAAGGACTTTCTACCAAAACCACCCCCAACGACTAACGCAACGAACATAACTTCAACGACATCTTCAATAAGGTATATGGCACATGTTGTACCACTGCCACCAACCCTAAGCATGAAGCAGGGCAGAGTTTTCACCCAAAAAACTGTTCGAGCATAGTTGCTGGGGCACCCCACAGATGGACGGCCACAGGCTTCGACATATAGCCACGACCCCGACCGCAAGCCACTGGCAGCCACCGCCCCGGCTGCGCCCAACGAACCTGGCCAAGCGAAGGCGCCCGGAGGGCAAAGATCTAGGGCATCGACCGCTGGCCGTCAACCGCCCAAGCTTAGGGAGCTATTGGTCGCCGACGTGCACCAAGCGGCCGCATGCGCCTCATCGCCGGATCCAGCGCGCCTGCACGCACGGGCAGCCCAAACATGACCCTGTCGCAGGGGTAGCTCGACCACATCCCAGCTGCCAGCACGCGCGAGCAGCCGCTGCCTTGGCTGGCCTAGCCACGGCCGCCATCGAGGAGTTGGTTGTGCAGGATTGTCGTCCTCGGTGTTGAGCTAGCACGCGGACGCAGTTGCCTTCCTCTTGTAAGAAACTTGCGCACGACGCCGTTTGCCCTTGGACGCGGACTCCTTCCGCTTGCAAGAAACCCCCGCGACCTTGGACGGCTGGCCGGGCACGGCATGGCAACGCTAGATCCAGCCAGCCGGTCGGGCGCCTTAGCATCGACACGCGGCCCCGGCGTCGCCTCCAGCCGCCTTGATGGAGCTGCTGCCGACTGTCGTCGAGGTGAAGGGCTAGGCGCCCCCAGACGTTAGATCTGGTCGGGCACCGCCAAGTATCGCCGGACTTCAAGATGGGCAGGGGGTGGTGGAGGAGCGAGGGGAAGGGAGGGGGAGGTTCGGACGGGCTCCTTTGTTGGGGATCCGCTGCTGGCCGCCACTGCCGCAAGCCGAAGGGCGACGGCGGTGGCCGGAGGGGAGGTCGGGAGGGGGGTGGAGGGGCTACGGCGCACTGGCGTTGTCGCCCCCGAGGGAAGGGGACCAAGTGTTTGCTAACTGGTGAGATTTGGATAAGGATACCTTGTGATCCCACCCAACTATTATGAAAATATCTAAGAAGTAGCCATCATTTGCAGAAAGTGCATGTACTTCCTTGATGTCAAGATTGAGGTGGCCTAGAAGTGTAGACAGCTGGAACATGGTGATACTGTTAGCATCGGAAAGCCTCCAAACATCAAGTAATACGATAGACAAATGAAAATGTAAATAATGCAGGGTAAGAGAATATTTTACAGAAGTTAGTTCCAAAACTTACTTGGGTAAGGCCCTTTGGTCTGTCGTTGGAGGCAAAAGTACTCTCATGCATGGGTCTGCAAGATAAGAAATGGCAGCCAGATGGGGACAAAATTAGACTTTTGTTATATTTATCTGAGGACTACATCAGTTCCTCATTGGGTACAGTTGCCTTGATCTTTTTGAAATATCGATTTGAACAAAGAGCAGTTAACAAGCAATCACAACTGAAAAATAGTAAGGACATGATTATCAATAAACACCTGCTTAGCAAATAGTATTTTTGTAATGTCTGCTGATAGGAAATGAAAGAAAATTTACAGTGCTGGGTAGCCTTGTAGTCCATTGGCGGCCTTGTAGTCAAAGTTGGCAGATATGGATCTAAGAGATCTGGGAATCTATGGAGTCTGTTTCGTTCAAAAAAAGAAATCTATGGAGTCTGAATGCAAATGAATTACACTTTTGTGTGCAACCAACTAACGATGTACAAAGTACATGATAAACAAAGCAGGCTGACTGGTAGGAAGAATTTTGAAACATATGCATTTGATAGTAGTCACAGCCAAGGAGTATAAACAGAAAATGGCATAAGCATGACGTTTGTTTATAGTACATAGGAAAAAAAAATACACCTTCAAGTACTGCTAAACAACTTTTGAACGAAGGTACATGTCTATAGACATATCTGTTTACCACCAGATTTTTGCACATGCAAACGAGTACCATGGAATTTCGAGACCATGTAACTGAAAGAAGCCGGTAAGATGAATGCAGGTTTAGACTTTAGACTGACAGAGAAATAACCAGAGAACAGCATCCGCATTAGCATCGCCATCATCCAGGAGGTTCCTGCTGCTGGCTTCACGAACAAGAGCCTATGAGATTCTTCTTTGAGGAGCCAAATATGGGTTCTGGGTGCACACTGATGAACCGAACACCATAAGATCAGTACGGGGGGCAGACGAAACACTGAAATTTGAAACTAGAACGAGAACGATCAGTAGCTCACGGTGATCAGTGATCAGCTGAAAGGCAAAGGTAACTGGGGGCCAGCAGCATACGTACGCCAGTTTTCTCGGGGTTGCAGAGGCACCCTCTTCAGTCGAGTTGGGCTCGGCAGAGTCGGTCTCGGTGGCGTCAACCTCTCGAGGCACCTGCAGAAGACACAACTGGCTCAGAAACATGCCACGGTTGCTTTGCTGATGCAGAGTGAGAAGTTGATTCAGAAACAAGATCTGATTTTGGTGTTCACGTCGCACCTGAACAACTCTGACAGAGAAGGCAGGCCGGTTCTCCGTCTCCGAGCTGTCGTCTGCGAGAAGGATGGCGGCGGCTGTGTCGCGTCAATTAATCCCGGTTGGATGTGTTATGATCTGTGGACCATCTAGGGTAGATCTAGCGGGTACAGAACTCTTCTATTAGGAATAAACCACATGGAACATCTTGGAACACTTACTGGATAGAGGAAAAGAGAGAGGCGCGATGGAAGTAACTGACCGTCCGGTAGGGATAGGTGGAGGAGCTCGAGTCTGCCATCTCGTGGGTAGTGCAGCGACGCCGGCGGTGAACTTCCCGTCGCCTACTGCCCATCCTCTCGATCGGTCTAGGAAAGGAGGTGGGGCAGATACTGTGGCGTGTAACCTCGTGTTGTGTGCCTCTGGCCCCCACCTCCTCTTTATAGGGCAGCGCGACGGGGGCCCACCGACTGGTCGAGTCGGTTAAGCGTCCCCGATCAAGACGCGGTCAAAGGGTCCATCTTAACCGTTGGGTTAAGATGGATGAGATCATTCTAACATTCTCCCCTTTGATCTCATCTTATACTTTAACTTTAAACTTTGACTTTAATTGCTTTCACTTTTATTTGTTCCATCACAAATCAGTGCATAGAGCATGCCTCATCGTCACGGTCAGTCGCCGATAGATTTGACAGCTACAATACACATCTCTGATCTGAAACAGATTCTTTAACTTTTGGGCCCTTTATTGTCCGGAAATCATAGGCTATACCATAAACCCATGTCGACTATGTGTTCTCTGAACACACTGGGTGGTAAGCCTTTGGTAAGCGGATCCGCAAGCACTTGCTTGTCACTTTTACATGTTTAATACCCTTTGGTATGATTCCGGACTTTTTCCTCAACAACGTGTGACTTCAATGTCAATGTGTTTGGCAGCACACTTGACTCGTTGTTATAGGAGCAAACTACTTAAATGGTCATTGCTGTTGACAACCATTATCAATTCCGGGTACAAGTTACTTAACCATTTCGCCTGTCCCTCAGCCTCATATCATGCTATAATATAACTTTACATCACTGATGATACTAGAACTGTTTCTTTTGGAGCTTTTCCACAATAAAACTCCAACTGCGAGTGTTAGCTACTATGTGGGTTTCACTAAACATCTCGCCAAAATTTAACATTTGTACCCACAACTACTTGAGAGTACTTGTTCTTTTCTTTTTAGCATGAGGCCGACTTTTAACTCCATTCCAGTGATCTATATCTGACTGGACTTTTGCCAAAACAACCCGGATACGTAAACTGTGTCAGGGCAAGATCTTATCTTTGTACTCATTAAGCTTTCAACAGCCGAAGCATATAGGATGTCCATCTATAACAATCTTACATTGCTTTTGTAACATTAAAGTTCTCAAAACTATTACCCTGACCATGAGAACAGGCGTAGGTTTACCCGCATAGGTACTTTATTTCTTTAGAAACTTTTCTTAGCATGCCTATGCGATAGTCATAATACCCCTTTTCTTCTATCTCGGTGAATTTTAATTCTTTTAACGAGATACATTTCACCGAGAATTTTCTCATTGAAGCTTGAGGACAATAACTTCTTCTCATGCAGTAGATTGACATCACTATTAACCATTAAGGTGTCAACCACACAAGATTAGGAAATGAATTTCCCCTTCTATAACTTTGTACATACGCAATTGTCCTCTCATTATCTTTAACCCAAAATTTCTAATTGACTCTTCAACTTTAAATGCCACTGTCTAGAGATTTGCTCTAGTCCATAAGAGATTTCTACAGGTGGCATCCCTTACATTCTTTCTTTTCATGACAAAACCTCTGGGTTGTGCCACGTAATTATTTCATACAAATCCCATTGGGAAATGTTGTCTTTACTTTCATCTGATGTAACTCAGATCATAATGTGCCACTAGCACTCATTGTAATCTATTCATTCGCTTCGCGCAAAAAACTCTTGATTCAAGTCGCGCTCCACATCTTTACACATTCCCTTTGGAGTCACATTTCGTCGTGTAGACCCATCACAGCCTACTGTCTTGGCTCCTTAGGAATTTATTCTAGATCCCAAAATATTATTGGTATTATCGATTTCATTTCATCTTTCTTTGTTTCTTGCCACTTAGACGAGTAAACGTCTCTCATGGCTTCTTCAAATTAGGTGGGATTACCCTCCATTTGAATTTCATCAATATAGACTTTATAATCATCAGAAATATCTGACTTTCTTATTCTTTGAGACTTTCTGGGGTCTTAGCTACTAGCATTTCTTGACCTTTATTGCCAAAAGACAATTGATTATATAAGGTCCTGTGTAACAAGATCCTTGTTTACATTATCCATCCTCCTTGCGGAGTCAGGTTTCTTTATACCATGCTCCCCCAGATTGTCCCATCTTTAATTTTCTTATTTTGGGTTTAATCTGCTAAAACTCATATGGTGCATTTAGCACTGCCTTTAAACTCTGAACACGTCCAGTATAAATACTGGCTGACTATGCTATCTTTCTGTTGGAACTTAAAAAGGTCCATGAATTTAGCTATATCTTTACTTTAGGGGTATCGTTATTATGACCGTCTTACTCCCCCGACGATCACATTCATCTTTTATAGATCACTTTAGTATGCATCGCATTGTCTGAATTATGGGGAAATATCTTTCTTAAAACTTTCTTAATTGACTCACCTTTCTCCCCCTCGAAATGTGGTATGAACTTTTCTACCACAATTTCGAAAACTATCCAGAACTCTTATGAACGAGGAAACTTTGATTACTTTCTTCATCCACATGATTACATCATGCAAATGAAATTATTTCTTAATTCGTTGGGAGTACTTTTTTCTCATTTCACTTCAAAAACTCAACAGAGTCTTTTATCATTAATACTTTCGCAAGTCACGCTTGTATGTCATTCTTATCTTGAGGTTTGTCTGTAACTTTCTGTTCTCCTTAAACTTATACTAGGATAGTATAAGAGCTACCCTAATCTTTCTCCCTGTGCGGGATACACTCAAAGCACATGAGTCATCACAACTTTCTCCCGCCATGCAGGATAAATATTATGTCAAATTTCTCCCGCCATGCAGGAATTTATTAACATAAGTACTATGCCAACTTTACCTCGCCATGCGGGTATTTTCTCAAACTTTTCCCGTCATGCGGGTACTATCACAAACTTTTCCCGTCATGCGAGATAATTTTCTTGAAGGGACATAAATATCAATATTGGCTCATATTCAATCAACAAATTTAGAGATAAATCCAAATACTCTTTAACACACATGCTTAATCCGACGTTGGTCAAATTAAACATGCATGCCACTTATTACATTTCAAATCATGATGATTAAGTCTAAAATTATATTACTTATTACATCTTTTATCATGATGATTAAAACTAAAACTAAATCTTCTTCATAAGGAGTACATAAAAGGCATCTTTTAAACTAAGCTCTTATTGCTCTATTTCTTTCTTGGATCAATATCCTGGAATTCTTTCTTTTGAAGTCATTCTTTAAAGAGACCGTAGTCCCTTACACAATGGTCTTCTTTCTGCAAAAATTGCACTTTTATCTTCTGAGTCACAAGTACTCAGCTCATTTCCTTTTCACCCTCCAAGAATAAAGGCATGAAGTTCTTTGTTTGAAGACATTAATCAGTAATCAGCAATAATAAGCATGAAAATAACCCTACATTGGTCTGGTTAAAGACATGCACATTAAACTTTTAAACTTTAAGTTCTATTCTATATCACCGTTGGGCAGAAATAGAACAAAACCATCAATTTTATACATCAATTCCACATCACCGTTGGGCAGAAATGGAATTAACATATGAAAACTCAATTATCTTATAACCATTTTCAAAATTAAATTCTCCCGTTGGTTCGAATTTAATTTTGAAGATCATCATCATCGTTGCAGCGGAAACATGAAAATACATTATATTCTGCTCGCTCTGGAGCATCTATTGTCTCTTATCTATTCTTTGAAAAATTGGTCACTATGATGCAAAATTCATCAAAGATCAAAACTTTAAATATAAAACTCATATAATTATAATATTGTTATCATCAACGTTGGTCAGAAAATAACAATACCATAATTTTCTTTTAAACTTAAACTCATAAATAAACTTATAATATTGTTATCATCAACGTTGGTCAGAAAATAACAATATTATAATTCATCTTAACTATAAACTGATTATTCCTCTAATTTAAAATTTCTGTTGGTTCCAACTTTAACTGGAGGATCAACTTTTCATTATCATTTACTGAATAACTATAACTGCTCTTCAAATTAAATCCTTCTGTTGAATCGGATTTAATGGGAAGACTATAAACTTTAACTTTGTTCATTCAAAATAGCTTCTGAAATTTTAACAAAACTCAGTTACGGTTTGATTTCTTCATTTTTGGCATGGCCTAGCAACAACATAGCCAGCGGCCCATTCTTTGCTCATTTTTGGCCTGACCCTGCAGTGCAGCCCAGCAAGCCGGCTTGCTCGCGGGCCCGTGGAGCAGCTCAGCAGCCCAGCACTGCCATGCTCTTCCCCGCCCCCAGCAAGGAAAAGTCCTGTGGCCCAACGAGCAGTGGCAGCGCGCGGCCCAGCGAGGCCCGCGGCCCATCACGCGATACGCCCCCGCGCCCAGGCCGCAACCTGGGCCTGGGCCGGGAATTTGGCGCCCCGCCTGGGCCGATTTTGGCCCGATCATCTCTCAGCCGTTCATCACGATCGACGACGGAGAGTTGATCTCGGAGGATCAAAACGCGTCGGCTGCCGGCCCCTAACCCTAGAGAGCTCGTTTTCATTTTCTCTTCTCAACCGCGCCGCACAGCTGCCGGCCGGCCATGGTAGCCGGAAAGGAAAAGGATGGCGGCGCAGCCGCCGAGCCCATCCCCATCTCCTTCGGTTCCCTTTCTTTGGCTTTCTATTCCTCATCCCCTTCTCTACTGCCTCAGCCGGACAGCAGTGGTGGCAGTGGGAAACTGTGGAGTCGCCGGAGTCGCCGGAGGCGGTGGCCCCGCCGGAGCCGCAGCCGCTCCCCCCCGGCCTCTTCTTGTTATTCTTTTCTTTTCCCTTTCTTTTCTATTCCTCCCCGACAACATCAGCCGCCGCCTAAAGACGGTTCCGGCGGACGAGCTTGCGACAGGACCCATGGCGCCGCCGTGTTGCCCTTCGCCGGCGCACGCGTGCGGCCGGAGCCGCGCGCGGCGTCGTCGAATGGCATCGCGGTGGTGCCCTTTACCGCCGAGCCCGAGACGGAGGACCGAGCCCCCCGCCGTCGTGCATTCCGCTCGGTGGCGGTGCTCTCTTTGCCGCACAACCGCGACAGCTTTCACGGCGAAGGTGAGCCCTAGGTAGGCTTCTTCCACTCCGTCCCCTTCAATCCTTTCTATTGTGATCTTTCCCCTTCTAGGGTTAGGTTAGGGATCTCCTTTTTCCGATCGAGACCGAAGTCCATTCGTTTCAATTTCTTTCCCAAAGTCTAGATCTACACACTAGAAACCGGCTCCGGTACCATTGTTATGATCTGTGGACCATCTAGGGTAGATCTAGCGGGTACAGAACTCTTCTATTAGGAATAAACCACATGGAACATCTTGGAACACTTACTGGATAGAGGAAAAGAGAGAGGCGCGATGGAAGTAACTGACCGTCCGGTAGGGATAGGTGGAGGAGCTCGAGTCTGCCATCTCGTGGGTAGTGCAGCGACGCCGGCGGTGAACTTCCCGTCGCCTACTGCCCATCCTCTCGATCGGTCTAGGAAAGGAGGTGGGGCAGATACTGTGGCGTGTAACCTCGTGTTGTGTGCCTCTGGCCCCCACCTCCTCTTTATAGGGCAGCGCGACGGGGGCCCACCGACTGGTCGAGTCGGTTAAGCGTCCCCGATCAAGACGCGGTCAAAGGGTCCATCTTAACCGTTGGGTTAAGATGGATGAGATCATTCTAACAGGATGGCCACTCGTCCGGTGACAAGGATCCCCGATGGCGAGCACTAGAGGCATGGCTTCACCAGCTGGAGGAAGACAGAGATGGGGCAATGGACGACGGATCCAGCGCTCCCACCCCTGTTCTGCTCCAGCTGCCTGTTCTACTCCCTCTGTCCCTTAATAAGATGTCGTTTTCGGTTTTTGTACCCACAATTTTGACTCGATTTATATAAAATGCGTGCAACATTTGTATCTCCAAATAAATTTATTAAAAAACTAGACTCAAAGACCTTTCCAATGATACTAATTATATACCATAAATATTAATATTTTTTAATATATATTTAATTAAAGTTGTTTCTCGGGAAGCGTAAAGCGACAAATATTTAGGGACGGAGGTATTTCAGGACCTATCGGCGAGCGGATAACCGACAGTTCTTATCGGTCGCCGAGCGGCCGATAGGCCTACCGGCCCGGTATGGCCCACCTCTCCTGGGACTTGTCGGCTGCTGGACAGCCGATAGGCCTCTGGTCGCCTAACCTCCGCGCCGGGCACCGGACACGACACCTGACATTGAAGCGATGGAAGTGCGCCCAGAGCCTGTCGGCGAAGTCCGGCGCCCGTGCCTCGGTGCCTGGTGCGCTCGCTCGCCACCATCAGCTGCGTCGGCGGCGGCTGCGGGTGCACTCGGTGGTGGCCTCCTCCCTCCATCGGTGCGCAGAGGGAGAGCTAGCTGATGTCGTGGTTGGGGCTATTCAGTTCTCGGCTCTCGCGCACCCGACCGCCGGCTTTTGTACTGATCCCTCGCGTCGGCGTACGGCCTCAAGGCACCGCCGCCGGCATCACCGACCGGATATCCGGCGCCCCAGTGCGGGGCCGTTGAGGCGTTGACAACGACGACATTCCGCTGTACCCGTACTAGCTAGAGATGAAAACCTCACGTCAGCTCGTGATCACTGTACCTGTACCATGAACCAAGAGATGCAAACGAATATGGCCTGGCCTTTCCAGCATCCAAATCTCAATCAACTGACCCGTCTTCGCCACTGAAACTGAGGTAGCGTTTAGTTTCCAGAAAATTTTGCAAAATTTTTCAGATTTCCCGTCACATCGAATCTTTAGACACATGCATGAAGCATTAAATATAGATAAAAAATAAAACTAATTACACAGTTTAGACGAAATGGACGAGACGAATCTTTTAAGCCTAATTAGACCATGATTGGACAATATTTACCAAATAACAACGAAAAGAGCTACAGTGTAATTTTGCCAAAAAAATTGCATCTAAACGCTACCTGATTAAATTGTTACGTACTGTATTGGATAAGAAAGACAACACGTGGACAGCAGCAACTTGTTTGTTCAGAAGGTCAACACCTATTCTCACAAGCCACAAGGGAATGCAACTTTCAGACAGTGCCTCGCGCATCAAAGGAACAAGGCAGCGTTTGCTTCCCAAAAATTTTGCAAAAGAACGGTAGATTCCCCGTCACATGGAATCTTTAAACGCATGTATGAAACATTAAATATAGATAAAAAATAAAACTAATTACACAGTTTAGACGAAATGAACGAGACAAATCTTTTAAACCTAATTAGTCTATGATTAGACACTAATTACCAAATAACAACGAAAATGCTATAGTTGTATTTTGCCAAAAATTTTGCCAACTAAACCACCCCCAACTTTCAGACAGTTCATGAACTGCCGTATCCGCAGGTTGCAGGGTCGCTCGCTGACGCTGCGTCTGTCTGAAACGTCTCGCTCTCGAGTCAGAGACAACGACACGGCACCCACGTCCACCATGCGTGCACACAGGACGGCAGACGCGAGAGCAGAGACGCTTGCGCGCCCGTGGCCCGCCTGGCTAATTTACGGCCGGCCATGCTATTATAGCTTCTAGTAAGCACACACTCCATTTACGGAAAGTATTTTCAAGCAGTTAGTAACTATTCCTGTTTTAGTAAATTTGTTAATGTAGCTTTAAATTTATTGAAAAATCCTAATAAATTTAAAGTTATAGCAAAAATTTTGTACTAAAGCATATCATATTATATGTTCATTGTGTAGATCTACTCATGTGGAGTTCAACAAAATTAGAATTTTCATTTTATGATTTTTCTGTGATTTACTATGATTTTTTAAAGATTTGGTTACTGTAGCAAAACCATGGTTACTGTAGCAAACCGCCGTTCAAAACTGCCCTAGGAGATAAAGTAGACAGTTTTAGAAAGTTCAGGGGGTAAATTAGACCGTTTCATAGTTTGGGGGTTAAGTAGACCACCCCCATAGTTGGGGAGTGATCTAGACTTTTTCCTATCATTATGGGTATTTTGAGATGTTTTGTATAGCCTATCAGGCATCTTACAACACAGACGAAAAAGTAGATATTATGAAGTATTTTAGAACACAATGATAGGTAGAACCATATACATCATTAGACACGAAGTGACAAGCAGAAAATACAAATATCATCAGCCTTAGAGAGCAAAACACAAACACCATCAGACAATACAGAAGCTAGTTACACATAATTTCATTTTACTAGAAATTACACACGTCAGACATGTTAATGACTGATGTTCTTACTGTGGACCGTCTATTGTTCTTACTAGTTAACATGCATATATGTTGTATGTACTACTCCGATAGAAATACATCTTGCTACGCTAAACCTCCTTATGTACCTCTTTGTGTTGGTAACATATATACATTATGATGCACCATACATCCCGCTTGCTGCTGCACATAGTTCTCTTTGTTCATTTGATCCCATGTTGATGCTTGAGACCATCACACCTGCAATTAAATATTAAAATATTTAGGGTTGCATCAATTAGATGTCATATAGCATATATATATATATAAGCATTGAAAGTTGGTGTATGTAAATGCATTGAAACATGAGGCACAACATAGCATGAATTGAACAAAATTGCATAACCTTGTGGTTTTTTTGACCTAATTCAGTACAGTATTATTGCCTAATGGGTTTCACTAAGTTGCCTACATGCCATGAACTCATGATATAGCAGCACACATTTATACTTATTGTTTTGCATGCAGGGAATCATCATATAGGTGTCAAATATAGATCTTAATGAGCTACCTCATTTGGGTGGATTGAGAAAGTAGCAGTCTCCTACTCTATATACTCTCAAGATCATACTATGCAGTGTAAGTTTTCACTACAAAAACATATATAGAAAAAAAACTAGGTTCCTCTGAGGTACAAAGTACAATGGCTTTAAGCTTGTAATGTCTTCAGATTCATGTTCCTTCTGCACACCGACTATCAACTTCCTATTCATGAACCTGTTAAGAGGTCATTTTCCCGCCATGCCTTTACTTCTTTATTTGGTGATGCGACCCGCTCACATAACTCCCTCTTTACTTCCTTGCTTATTTAAAAGTCCTCCTTGGTGTAATGATATGGACTGTTGGAATGTTTGTGTCATATGCAGAGCCCACACGGAACTCTATTGAACTGTTGGAGACAAATCAAAGAAGATTAAGAAAAGGATATGTATGCACATTTGGCACTCAGCAAGACCAATTCATTCATGCAGGGCCAAAGGGCCAATGGTGCAATTGCAACCACCGGCACTATACTGAAACAAAAGCCTGGGAACACATGCTGCCCCAACTATATTGACCAACAAGAAAACTTTGAAATTCACCCACTTGTCCACCGCATTTGCAAAATTAGCAACCGAGGGCTCTCAATGTGATGAAAATTATTCTATTATGGAAAATCACATTAAGAAGATGTGTTGTGAAATAGTTTAAATTAGAAGCCAAGTCAACTTATCACAATGCTGCAAGATAACTAAACAAGCTAGGAAGAGAAGTTCAAAGTCAAGAAATAGTTTAAATTAGAAGTTTCAAAGTATTAGCCTAAGAAATAGTGTCATTGGAATGAATTAGAATGCGTTTGTGTTAAATTTGTGTTGGCGGACCCGCTGTAATTCTTTTTGTACATACATCTTATACATTAAGGCTCAAGTGTTAATGTGCCTTGCCTTTCCTATTTACTAAGTTAAAAGTTCAGCCCATTGTGTTTTTTAAATAAATTACAAAATTTCGATTCATCCTATACTTCATTCTTTTGTTGTGTAGTTTCTTTCACGCCTACTCTTCTTTTGTGTAGTATGTTGATGCATCATTTTACCTAGAGTTCATCTTAGCTAACAATGTTGCCTATGTGCAATGGTCTTGCCTTTCATGAATCCCGTGTCACCTATTCCTAGCAGCAGCATGTGAGCATCTTCGCATTTTCTTAGGCAATTGAAGTGTCATTTGTTAGGCAACAATGTGCTCCTAAATAGGCAATTTAGCCTTTTGTTACTATTAAAAAAAGGGCCATCCCTTTTGTTCGTTGTTTAACTCTACTTGTTTTTCCCCAATCCCTTGGCTTGCACAAGCTTGTACGAATCTTGCGGAGGCATGTTCCACTTGCTCAGTTTCACTTCTTTTTATGTTTTGTCCAAACTTTGTGTTCTTTTGTCCTTTGTAGAAAAAAGTACACTCAGCTCTGCTCAGGAAAAAGTTTCCTCCTTGAAATTCCTCTATTGATTTTAAATTCGAAACACTTTCCGGGCTTAATTTCTCTTTCTGCCCCCATTCTTTTCATATGTGGGCCCTGCAGGTCAACACGTTTCCTTCCTAGTGTCCTTCTGGCCACAGCAGCAGCAACACGAGCATCGTTTTCTTCTTATAGGCTGTGTTTAGATCCAAAATTTGGAGTGTCAAAATACACGGTAGCATTTCGTTTGTATTTGGTAATAATTGTCCAACCATTGACTAATTAGGCTCAAAACGTTCGTCTCGCAAAGTACAACTAAACTGTGCAATTAGTTTTTAATTTTATCCACATTTAGTACTCCATATATGTATCGCAAGTTTGATTTGACGGGAAATCTTTTTTTGCATAGTGCACTTTTCAATGCATCTAAACACTGCCATAGTTGTCTTCCTCCCCGCAATTCCCAATGTTGACTTGTACCACAGTAGCCGTAGCAGTGGCTTTGCAAAGACGTCGTCAGACTGGCCAGGACCTCCAGAGTGCTCCAGAGCCCCGGCATCTGCTTGCCCTGAGGTATGTAGATTGACGAGGGTAAATTATATGTGGAGAAATAAAAATAATAAATATTGTTAAGGGGTAAATTAGACCAACCGAATAAATTGAACTAAATATTAGTTCAGAAAGTTACATGGACATAGACTAAACTTAGGAGTAAATAAATTGAACTAAATATTAGTTTATTAGGAAGTTATATTGACGTAAGCCAAACTTTAGGGGAGTATAAATTTGGATGTTTTCCTTCAAAAAGATTGCAATGAACTCAAGAGTCCGGTTTCCAGAGTGCTCCAGAGCCCCGGCATCTGCTTGGCCTGAGGTATGTAGATTGACGAGGCGGCCAAGAAAACATGAAACACGCTACGTCGGGACGATGGCTGAAGAAAGAAATAAAAAAGAGCCACTCTGACCGGAGAATGGAGATGGGCTTGGCAGCTCACATCGTCTATGGAAATGGCGCAATGACCAAAGGAGCCTGGTAATCACCAAGCGCCAAAATAAAGAAGGCCTGGCGCGTAACGAAATCGGGCTGGCCAGCTCGGAATCACGTCAACGCTTGTATGACTGAGCGAACCAACGGCCTGAGAGCAAGGATCAGCATATTTAGCCCAAAAAAGGCCCATCCATATAACAGTGTAGTGTTTTGTCTCGTCTTGTCTCGCTTCCCTTCCCCTCTCTCTCTTTCTAAAAAAGAAAAAAAATCCAAATTACTTCCTCAAAGTTTAGTCTATATTCAAATAACCTCTTAAATACATAACTGGTTCAATTTACTCCCTCCAACTATTTCAGTTGATCTAATTTATGCCTTAAAAATATTTTTCCACATATAGTTGGGTTTTGGTTTCAAAATTTTGAGGTGATAAAGGTCATCATATTTTGTGTTAAAAGAATACATTATGATTTTTGCCGTCATCATATTTTGTATAGTATTGTATCTCTAGTGTTAATTTATTATTAAATTTTCTAAGCTATCAAAACAGTGGTAAAATGTTAAGATATATTTTTCTAACATAAGTTATGGTGTCTGCTATCATCTCATCAAATTTAATATTGAAACTCAATTTATATGTGGATAAATAAAAATAACAAATATTGTTAGCTGAATAAATTGAACTAAATATTTCTTCAGACAGTTATATAGACATAGACCAAACTTAGGAGTTAAAGTGCACATGGACGACCCTGACCCCCCCGACCCATCCCTCTCCTCCGTCTTCCCCAAGCAGCCAGCACCCAATCCGGCCAGATCCGCTCCTTCCCCAGCCGCTCCTCCCCATCAGCTCCCAGGTTCGTCGCCACCTTCGCCTGATCTATCGACTGCGCCTCCGCCCGAGCATGGCTCGCACGCGGGCAGCAGCTGCGCCGGTGCCTGCTCCAGGTCTGGCGTCCAACGCCCTACGCCGGCGCCCGCTCCAGATCTGGCGCACACCCTCTCCTTGCCTTCCCCAGGTCAGAAGGACGTCCAGCTCAGCCGGCCGGTGCACTCCCCGTCGTCTCCACGCGCGGCTACCGGCCTTTCTCCCTCCGCCCGTCCTTTCCACCCAGGAGGCGGCACGGTGGGGAGGTCAAAGCTCCGCCGGTGGGCTGACAAGGATGAGGATCTCCTCGCCAATGACTCGGACGGCGATTGCTCTCCTTCGTCGTGCCTTGAGGCCGCTCGCCGGGCGCTTGCTGCTACTCCAACTGCTCCGGCCAGCCCGCAGGATGTCGCGGCGCCGGATGCGGTCGACGCTGCCGCCGCTGCTGTGGCCCCAGCGGACGGCGACGGAGGAGCACCGAGGGTACGCTGCCCGTGGCGTCGTCGCAGGCGCCATCATCGCCAGCGCCGTCGTCGTACACGGCACAAGGCCCTTAATCGATCGGGTGGCCTAGGAGCCCAGGCGACATCGGATCAGATGGACCCAGTGCGCCTGCGCGTGCCTGTGCACCAGCGGCTGGGGCCGCGCCGCCGCGTCTCAGCCCCCGACGCTGAGGGGTGGCAGGCGCAGCGCCGGGGTGTCGTTGGTGGGGGTGACTTCACCGGCGGCCGTCGCCCCTTACCTGCCGTGCTCCAGGTGAAGTGCCCGCCCATGCCCCATACGCGACCGGGTGCGCCAGGGTGCGCGGGACGTCGAAGGCGCTCGTCCGAGGGCGCTGACGTTCCGGCGTGCCATCCCCGGCACCACATCCCCCGCTCCGGGGTGTCGGTCGACAACGAGGGGTTCACAGTCGTCGCGAGTCGCCGCCGTTGGCGCCGTCGTCTGTGCACCACGCGTCCTCGGCCGGTCCCGGCAGCCCTAGTCGGCCTCTGCTTCAACTACATGGCCGGAGACCACATCGCTGCCGACTGTCGCTTCCCGTCGCGGTGCCTGCACTGCAGGGGCTCGGGACACCGTGCGCGCGAGTGCAATCGTGGCCGTCCTCCTGCGCGTCACGCCGCGGGGACCAAGGACGCACCGCGCCGGCGACTGCTGAGCCAGTCCACCCGACCAGCCATGGAGATCGTCGTCATCCCGCGCACGCAGGAGCTGTCCGCGGCCAAAGAGGCTCTCTACGACGCCAACGGCGACGGCGGCCTCAACGTCGGTGCCGGAGAGTCGGACCCCCAGTGGGGCCTGGGCTGGGGGCCCACCTACCGCCAGGCCGCAACTGTGGTCGTGGGGGCATTCCAGTGCCCGGTCCCTCATGCCGGAGCCCAGTGGCTGACGTACGGTCGACGACGGGTCCGATTGCTGTTGGGGGGCCCTCGTCACCTCCCCACGTCACGGCCTTCGTCGCCTACCGCTTCTGAGGCTTCCCAGGAGTTTGAAATTCGAATTCTCTCCTCTCCGACCGTTGCGCCTGAGCGTCTGGACCCCATGCTTTGTCTCACTGAGGTGGACTGGTGCCCAACATCGCTGCGGGAATCCTCAGGCCAACGGGTACCTGCTTTGGAGCCGGAGATGGTGCTGCACAGAGTGCCAAAGCAGTCGTCCTGGGCTGCTCAGGCCGTGGCAGAGGTACACGCCATCTCTGCCAGCTGCCCTGTTGCTCCCGTTGTCTCGCAGGCCGTCAGCCCACCCAACGGTGATGTTGTGGATAGTGCACCGACAATGTTCGTGCATCCGCAACTGGACGTCGACGTGTGCACCGACAATGATGGGCAGCCCGTTCAGCCCACCGACGACGGCCCTTCTACGCCGGTACACGGGGTGGACACTCCTCCTTCGGTCGAAGACTTCATCGCCGGCCTAAGGCTGCCGCTCGAGGTACCGCTGATCCAGTCGCCGCCGCGCCTTCGTGTCTCGCGCATGCGAGATGAGAATTGGGTGCCGCGCCGCAGCGAGAGACTTGCTGCCATGTCCGCCTTCCATGACCCGAACCCAGAAAAGCAGGCCAAGCGAGTCTTGCTCGGCAAATGGCAGCCGTCGGCGTGCGCCCTGCGGTCAGCACCGGCGACGCCTGACGCAACCATCGCCGCTCGGTTCCGCGAGATGTTCCGAGAGCCGTTGTCGTCGTCCAAGCGCGAGGCATTGCAGGAGCTCTTCCCCTTGATCGGTGCTCACGGGCGGCGGCGCTTGCGCCTGGACTAGCGGGCTCATCTCCCCTCGTCGCAAAAATTGTTCTTTTCTTAGTACACTATCTTAGCTCCACCGTCAAGCCGGTGATCTGTGTTAGTGTGCGTCTGTGCGGTGTCCTCGGCAACTCGCTGTTGTTCGCCGCATAACTGTGTTGTATCAACTCTAACTTCTCTTAATGAAACACGTGCCAAGCACGTTCTCGAAAAAAAAACTTAGGAGTTAATAAATTGAACTAAATATTAGTTTATCCTTACTGGCACCTGGGGTCTCCTCCCTCTCCTCTCCCCCTGTGCCTTGCCGGGACCTCACAAGCGTCTCTCCCACCCAGCCATCTCTGCATCATGGGTCTGCGGGCTCTGAATCGTCTCATGTCCGTTCAGCGGGAGCGGGAGCGACGTCGCCGGCGGCGGCACGGCCAGATCCGAGGTAAGCCTCTCCGCCTCTCGGTTATTCAGCACTGCTGTCATGGACTTCCTGGCATCTATAGCCTTTTTTTTCTGAATATTACTGCTCCTGTCGCCACAAAAGGGAGAAAAAAAACTTTTGTTTTTCTCCCCCTCGTTAATTTGGTGAGGAGAGCTTACTGATTGATTCGTGCAGACTTACCCAAGTGAGCTTGCCAATGTTTATTTGGCAGTAAAAAAACTTTTTTTTTTTGGCAGATAGAAAGTTAGTCCCTTGTTTTGCTTCAAATCAGCACATCCTCGCTAATGCGAAGGGTATGTTTCAACTTTCAGCAGTTGGATCACCGGATCACAAGTTTGACACGGTAGCCCAATCACATGAAAAACTTTCTAATTGCTAATTGGGTTCCATGTCTGACAATGCGCTGTTGAAAATTGCCAAAAAATTGTAGGAAGAGTTGAAGAGAACCAAAGTCAATAAAGAAACTGGGTGGTAAACTTCAGAACGACGAAATAACTGTATAGTAGATGAAATTGCCTACCAGCCTAGTGTCAGCGAAACAATTTTGATTTAGTAATCTATTTTCTATAGTAGTAATATCTTATGGAGGAGTCAGCGGCACATAACTGAAGATGACATGACATTAGCCATAATATGCTAGCACAAAATAACAGCATCGGATGCCAATGCCTTAGTGTGGCAGAATAAGATTAGATTAGAGTATTGAGGGATGAGCAAAGGGTGTGTCGGTGGGGGGATCTATGTCACTGGTGGTTGGGCCCCGCTACAATTCTCTGTTGGATTAAACGGACATGGTGTTGTGGAAGATTGTAATATCTTGCATAAGTACATAGGTCAATTGAAGTTCTTTTCTTATACTGACGCAAGTCATGTGGTATATATAAGCTGTTAGTTTTATTGCGTAACATTGTTCTAACAAACAAATTGCATCTTTATGGGGAATCCATGTGCTTGATCTTGTATTTATTTTGTATCAGCATCTTTACTATTTACTTGTCATAACTGGAATGTGTTGCATTACAGATATGAAAGTTGCTTTGCTAGCTAATGCAAAGGATTCCAGCTGCCAGCAAGATGGTAGTCCTCAAGGTTGTAAAAGGAGGAGATATTCTGGACCAGACCTGCCAGAGGTATGGTAAAACGCAAATTATCAAATTCCCATAAATTGGTCAAGGAAAATGATTCTATATATGCCCTTTCTAAAAAATGACTCTATATATTGTAACATGTTGAATAACTTCACCAGCTATACATAGGTGTTTGTATGTAGTTGGCTGGGTGGGGAATCAAGAATAGGTAGAGAGGATGAAGAACCCACATGTGGGCATAGGTCTTTTTTTTGTTATGTGATGGAGGTGTGGAAGTAGTGTGAAGGTTGTAGAACCATCAAAACCATGATCTCAAATGTTTGAAGTAGCGAAGAGATACTACATTTCTTTTCTAACGACACTAATAGGTGGACTTATGTTGTCTAAATAAAATTTATCAGCTGATGAATCTTATCTTTTAGCTCTGCAAAATGTCCTACAGTCCTAGTGCATTCATGCTTTTGCTTTGTTCAAGCTGTGACTGATATGACTCCTAAGCAGAACCACTCTAATTCAACCGCTCATGGGTCAATGGTGACGTCTTTTATCTTTGTAAAGGTATTATTAATAGGCTGTTAACGAAAATGTGATATAGTGATCTTTATACAATGATCAACCTACTTATCACAGTGAATGTAGTATTAGTACACTATTGATCTCTGTAATGCATCGGCTATTGTGCAATCTGGCACTGTGCACCTATGGTAGCATGTTACTCCTTTCCTTTTTGCCTTCTTGCTATTTACAGTTCAAACGGTCAAACCTTAACTTTTCCACACGTGTACCCAGGACATATGGCGTCATATACATTTCATGATGCCACTTCAAGATGCTGCCCGTGCTGCCTGTGTGTCCCATGCCTTTCTAGGTTCATGGAGGTGTCGCCCTAACATTACCATCAGCAGGGAAACACTAGGCTTGAATAAGAATTTACATGGAAAGGATGAAATCGCAAGGGATTTCAACAGCAAAGTTGACCAGATTCTGAAAAAACATTCAGGCATTGGCTTGAAGGCTCTCAAGATAGATTTCTGTGGTTATAATGCCGACACCTATTCTTATCTCAATAATTGGCTTGAGATTGCTATTACACCGGAGCTTGAAGAACTCACCCTACATCTGTTGCCAAATAAGGCGAAGTACAGTTTCCGTGCTTCCTTTTATCTAATGGGAGAAGAAACTCGATTCAGCATCTAAAGCTTGCTTGGTGCACCTTCAGGAACACAGTCGGGCTAGATTGCTTGAAAAAACTGACTAGTCTGTATCTGAGTAACGTGAGTATTACAGGGAATGAGTTAGGGTACCTCCTCTCTAATTCAACCGCTTTGGAGCTATTGGATTTATCAGAATGCTATAAGATAGTTCGCCTGAAAATACCTTGCCTCCTACAGCGTCTCAGCTGTCTCAGGGTGTCTACATGTGAGAGGCTGAAAATGATAGAGAACAAAGCTCCAAATATATCCAGTTTTCACTTTTCAGGACTCGACGGAGAATTCTCACTTGGAGAATCATCATTGCAACTGAAGGACATGATGCTGAGCAAGTGCTGCACCATCTCCTTTGCTCTTGCCAAGCTTCCATTCATGGTGCCAAATCTTGAAGCTCTTTTCTTATATTCATACTATGAGGTTTGTATTGAGTGCTAAGGCGATTGACTAGCTAGATGCTTAGAATGGTGGTTCTATCTTGGAATCTGAGACAACGTTTTTGCAGGTTCCTAATCTGCCAATGGTGTCAAAAACATTCCTCCACCTCAAGCATTTGAGTATTAAACTTTGTGAAGGGGCATTTTCCCCAGATTATGATTGTTTCTCTGCGGTTTCTTTTCTTGATGCTGCTCCTTCCTTGGAGACTCTGCTATTGGGTGTAAGTCATTGTTCATCCTGTAATGGCTGGCATATCTAATACTCCCTCTATTCCAAATTATAAGACGTTTTGCTTTTTCTAGATATATTGTTTTTACTGTGTATCTAGACATAGTGTACATATAAATATATCAAAAGCTATGTATCTCGAAAAGTCAAAACATCTTATAATTTAGATTGGAGTAGTAACTATGCTCCAGACCTCTAATTTCCACATCTTGGCTTTTCATCTTCAGGTAACTATACTACGTATGAAGCATGAGCCGTTTGTTGGAGAGCCTTCACCTCAGAGGCAGATCATGGGAACCCACCACAGCAACCTTAAGAGTGTGAAGATTACTGGTTTCTGCTCTGCAAAGAGCTTGGTTGAGCTAACATGCTATATTCTTGAGAATGCTACATCACTTGACTGCCTTACATTGGACACCACTTGGGGTTGTTTCCCTAGGTGCTCTGATCACGAATTTAGCAAATGTCATCCATTGACCAAGAATATTATCAGGGACTCCCAGAATGCACTCTTGGTTATCAGAGCATGGATTGAGGGTTAAGTTCCCCCCTCGGTGAAATTTAATGTTCTAGGGCTTTGCAGCAAGTGCCATAATGCCTGATGGACACTGCAAGCTACCGTAGTTATTATTTATGCATGTTAATCACGCTTAGCACACAGCCAACTGAGTTGTCGGTACGTCTCATCCATTGTGGCTCAGCACTCTTCCACATCCTGGTGGTTGCTCGTACGTATTAATCTGTTTGGAGATTATCTCAAACAGCTCACGACATCACGCCTGCATGCAGCGCCCATACCTGCCTAGGGCTTCTGGAACCTCCTAGTAGGCTAGTAAGCCATACCGGCTGACTGGTGGCCATGCAAGCGGCACATGTACTTGTACGCATACGTATTTTGGAGAAGGAACTCTTTAGGCGCACATGTACCATGCAGCCGTGCCTCAGAAGCTCATGTACACATCTCAATACCAATAGGCGACCATGCATACATATGTATGCCAAAGCTAATTAGTTTGTTAGAGCAAGTATAACAATAGTCTTATAGCCAAGCTAGTTAGTATTTTTGATAGGAGAGAATGAAAGAGATGAGAAAGCTTTCACTCATGCAAGCAACAAGTTGGATATGGCAGCATATGCAGTGGTGGTGGGCCTAGATATTAAGTGAACGTGGAGGATTAGGAAAGAGAAGATGGAATATAGTTAAAAATAACAAAGAAAATCTGTTGAGATGTTTATTGTCCCAATGGCCATCACTACCGAATCTGGCCCCATGGCATTTAGATTTGGTGACTAGAGCTCGAACGTCGAAGGGGTAGTTTGGGAAAGGCCAATCTCTTATATTGAGTAAAGTGCATAGCGGTCTCTGAATTTGTCAAGATGTATCACTTAGGCCTACAAATGTTAAAAAATACATTTCTAGGTAAAGTTTAGGAACCTAAAATAACTTTTCAAAGTTTATAGACCTAAGTGGAGCCCTTGACAAGTTCAGTGGAAGTAAATTGCATTTTTTTAACTCAAATAGTTGGAGTTGCTCCTATATCTTGTGGCATTTTTTTTTGCATGCCTAGAGGGTTCCATATAAGAAACGGTACAGTCCTGTACGTTGAGATGCTTAGGCAGTTAGGCAACCGCAACCACACTAGATACGAAAACCTGAATCTTCACAAAAAGAGGAAAAACCATCTAGAAAATATACATCTGTACAATTAATGGTGAAGTACGAATGCAGCAGACCAGGGGCGTCCCTGGGCCCGTGCGGGCTGTGCGACCGAACAGGGCCCCCAAAAATTATGGGCCCCAAGATTTACTAAGTATACTAATTATATACAGTAGTTTTGAGCTTTGTTTTAATTAGTAAATCAGCCACAGTTGTCTTTACAAGAAAGACTTAATGCATTGGTGTTAATAGCACTTAAGAGTGGCATGTTGGAGATGATTGATTATGAATATATCATTGAAGATTTCATTTCAAAGAATGTTAAAAGAATATCGCTTTTCAAATGATGGTTATATAATAGGTATAATCCTTGGTCTACACTGTTGTACTTAGCAATATAAGTAATATATTGATATTTGCTATCATTTTCTTGTTTTTGGCACTAGATATTAGGTCTCCACTTATTGTTTCGAACGGGGCCTCATATTTTGCCGGGACGCGCCTGCAGCAGACAAGCAATTCATCAGTGGCTCTTCCCAAATGAAAAGAAGTTGGTTCCTCTTTCCTTCTCTTTGTGGAGCTTATTATGATCCATGGCGACCTGCATGGATGTTTCATGCACTAATCAATCTAACCATATAGGATTTTTGAGAAATACTAGATGAGGGCAGGGATATTTACCTCTTCAGCGATTTCATTGAGTGTTCTCAAAATTTCTGTGAAGTCTGGCCTGTTGAGAGGACTTTGTTGCCAGCACTTCTCAAGCAGCTGCGCGAGCTTAGGGTTTGTGCCCTTTGGGATAACTGGTCTTAAGCCCTACAAGATGAAGTTTTCACTTATTTAAGAAGCGGAAATAATTTTGTGTGCTCTACTAGTGATTTGAAAATGCTCAAATGCCTTCAGTGCATCATTAACATTCATGGATGATCATCCACTCTTATTTCAAAAGAACACACAAGCACCGCCACATATACCTTTGGTTACTCCAAAAACCATTCCATTGGTTTTACAGCCTCTTAATCCCCATTCCCCCCCGTACCCCCCCCCCCCCCCCCCCCAGTTAAGACCCCCACCCCCACACACAATCCGGTACACCTTATGAAAATAGGCAGGGAGTATACATACCCTAATGAGGTTAAGAAACAAGATAGTAAAAAAATATGCAAAGATATGTCTAATGGACCTAGGCTGTATGTGCACAGTAAAATGATAGAAAGACGAATCATATGAAGAATTTCAGTTTGTTCATTACCTCTTGAACAACACCAATGGCTGCTTGGAGCGGCGTTAGAAATTCGTAAGGAATCTATTCAAGTATAACATGTTCGATGGTAAGGATATGCTGGCGTCTGGTACTATGACCAAGCTTAGGCTTATACAAAGGAGATCAATTATACTCTAGCTAATGGACCAGTGTTACCTTTCCAGTTAGCAGCTCCCACAAAACAATCCCGAAGCTAAATACATCAGCCTTGGAGTCGTATGGTTTGTGCTCTATAACCTACACAGAAAACGCTGCATAGATAGGAAACTTTCCAAGTATTTGGATTACAGTACCAGCGAGCAGCACTGAAAAAAAAGGCAGTGCTGGCCGTTCCTCTGTCATCGATTAGGAAAGATTACCTCAGGAGCCATCCAACGATATGTGCCGGTTTCTGCTGTCATAACACCTGACTCGGCTTTGACACGTGCAACACCAAAGTCAGCAACTTTGATGAGCTGGAAAGGTGCCACTGGTTATCAGTTTGAAGTTAACTTTGGATGTACGTAGTATAGTAGAGATACAGGAAGAAAAGAATATAACAAGTCATTGTACATAACGAAGAAATAGAGAAGGGGTAAAGGATGGCCAAAAGATATGAGGAATACAAGAAGCAGTTGGATATGAATCACTCAAACTACTTCCTTCATCGCCGTGTTCGCTTGGCTGATAAGCTATGGTTGAAAGTACTGTTCGCTGATTTGTTATGAGAGAAAAACACTGCTGAATGACTGACTGATTTGGCTGATAAGCTCAAGCGAACAGGGTGTTCGTTCTTATGTTTCTAGATACATAATTTTACTATATATCTATGTACCTAGACATAGTGTATATTTAGATGCCTAGCAAATGCTATGTATCTAGAAAAGCTAAAAGGACTTACAATTTGGAACGGAGGGAGTATATGATAGTGAGTGCCCCTAGAAATAAATGGCTGGACCCAGGAAAACTGCAAATATATACAAACCTGTTCTTTGACCATATAACGACAGAAGAAAACTTGCCTCATGTTCATCCATAAGAAGATTGGCAGTCTTCAAGTCCCGATGAATAATTATGTTTTGGTGTAAATAGTCCATCCCTTTTGATACATCAACTGCAGCTTTAAGTAGTCCAGGAAGTTTGAAAGAACCTTTACGCTTGTGAAGGAAGTCATACACACTTCCATTTTTCATAAATTCTGGTGAGTTTATTATAAATGGGAAAAAATATAAGCATATATCAAACATATATCAAATAAAGAAAATCTGCAAGGCGGGAAGAATAGTATATATACTAATTTTACCTGTGACTATGCATAACGTTTTTGGCTTGGTACATGCCCCAAGAAATCGAACAATGTTCTTGTGACGGATCTTCCTAGAAATGAAAAATTTGTCAACAACATGCTCAAAAAAAAATGCAAACTATTTACCAACGAGAAAAGACATTGCATTGGTTTTGTATATTCTCGTAGAAAAAAAACTGATTGCTCATTTTGGCCATCAAAACTTTTCTTTTTAAAAAGAATAGACAATGCCAAGAGCTCCACATTCAGTAAAGAGTGAAGAGAAGTAGGTGCCCAAGCAGCTCGTTCTAAGATATGAAACAGCCTCCCAACAAGGGCAAACTAGCATGCATTCCCTTTTCATTTTTCTAAAATAATTGTTACAGACTTTCTTAACAACCTCATGATATAGACTTCATGGGCAAACTCCTTCTCCATGTTCTCATTAAGGCGATCCGATTTGAGCACCTTAATAGCAACATCCTCGCCGAAATATGTACCACGATAACTGCAACATCAAGGGTGGACTAAAGAGTGACTTATTTATTTTTCCTTTGTAGGCAATGATTAATACTAGACTGGATCACAATGCAGGTCAAGTGGTCAACAGCATAATACTCACAGATCACCATATGTTCCAGATGCCACTTTATCTTCAAATGTCAATGCTTTGAAATTAATCTCCCATTCGTCAGTGTTATCTTTAGGTATCTCAACATGGTTGTCTTGCAAATCATTCACACAGTTCTTGCCTGCCAATTCAGGAGGCCAGCAAGAAGCTTTTGAATGCATCTGAAGAAGAGTTTTGACAATGCAAAACTTAAGCTCCAGGAAATTGTCAAATAGACACATGTTAAGTCTTGCAAAAGCTTATAGGTCCCAAAGCTTATGAAACGAACAGGATATTTAGTACAAACAACTTGATTATAAACACTGACATCTGTAGAATGTATTTTGTTCACTTTGCAGACTTAAAACTGGGGGGGGGGGGGGGGGGGGGATGGATCATAAGATATTGTAGACATTGAACTAGGACAAAATGGATCATAAGATATTCTAATGTTGCAACCTTTTTTTAGGATCTCATCCTATACAGAAACAAAATGTTCTAATACTTCTGAATCTCAATTCTTTGATGTGGATCAAAGAGTTTGTGATTTGATCTAGTGACATGCAGCGCAGTTGTG